>CM076572.1:1087038147-1087319019 GCA_034641835.2 Pinus albicaulis | reverse complement strand
TCAACAGAGTTTCGAGCAGTTAAAACAAAAACTTATTTCAGCCCCTATATTACAAATTTCTGATCCTGATAAAGATTTTGTTGTATGTACAGATGCTTGCAGAGAAGGGCTGGGAGGAGTCCTGTTGCAGGAAAATTCAGTCATTGCCTATGAATCTAGGAAACTGAAAATACATGAACAAAATTATAGTGCATATGATTTGGAATTTGCAGCTGTTATCCATGCTTTAAAAATGTGGAGGCATTATCTCTTGGGGAAGAAGTTCACATTGATGACTGATCATATCAGCCTCAAATATTTTTTCTCTCAAACTGACCTGAATGCAAGACAAGCAAGATGGCTGTCTTTTTTAAGTGAATTTGATATGGACATAAAGCATATCAAGGAGAAGGAGAATAAAGTTGCTGATGCATTAAGTAGAAATGCTTGTCCAAATGTGAACAACATGGGGAGTAGTGCCCATATGGAGGTAGAGGAATTGGTGGGAAAAGCAGCAACTCAAGATCCCAACTATGAAGCACTTTTGGTAAAACTACAGACAAGGGATAAAACTGATTTCACTAAAAACCAACAAGGGTTGCTCTATTATAAAAACAGGTTGTATATTCCAAATATAGATTCATTGAAAAGAGAAATTCTAGATGAATATCACAAACAGCCCTATGCAGGACATCCAGGATACCAAAAGATGTTAACAGCCTTGAAGAAGAGGTTGTTCTGGCGAGGAATGAAAAGAGATGTGGCAGAGTATTTAAGTAGATGTATGGAATGTCAGTTAGTCAAAGTTGAACATCAACACCCAGTAAGGCTTTTAAACCCTTTGCCAATTGCAGAATGGAAATGGGACACAGTTTCCCTAGATTTTATAACAGGATTACCCAAGACCAAATATCAACATGATTTTGTAATGGTAGTAGTAGATATTCTCACAAAATCTGCTCACTTTATACCAGTCAAGTCTACCTTTGGAACAGCTCAAGTAGCAAATGTTTTCCTAAAGGAGATAGTAAGGCTTCATGGAGTTCCCAAGGTGATTGTATCAGATCGAGATGCTAAGTTTACAGCAGCATTTTGGAAGGGATTGTTTGTAGGAATGGGTACTAAGCTGAATTTTAGTACTGCCTATCACCCTCAAACTGATGGGCAAACAGAAAGGACAAATCAAATTTTAGAGGATATGCTGAGAATGTACGTGATGGATAGGCCATCAAAATGGGAAGAGTATCTGCATTTAGCTGAGTTTGCCTATAATAACAACTACCAATCCTCTATTAAGATGAGTCCTTTTGAGGCACTTTATGGGAGAAAGTGTCGTACTCCTTTGAGCTGGAGTCAACCAGAGGATAAACTGGTGTTGGGACCAGATGCACTACAAGAGATGGAAAGAATTATCAAACAGATACAAAGGAATATCAAGATAGCACAAGATCGCCAGAAAAGCTATGCTGATAAGAAAAGAGTGCACCGAGAATTCAAAGTGGGGGATCATGTGTATTTATGCATCAAACCCAAAAAGAGCACACTTTATGCTAGAAGTTGTGCAAAACTTGCACCTAGATATTGTGGGCCTTTTGAAATTCTAGAAAGGGTGGGACCAGTGGCTTACAAGCTAGCTTTACCACCCCATGTTAGAGTGCATAATGTGTTTCATGTTTCATTATTAAAAAGATATGTGCATGATGCTTCTCACATAGTTGATTGGAATGTTGTACAGGTGGAACCAGAAGGGGAGTTTCTGCCAGAACCGCTTCAAATATTGTAGCGGGAAGAAATTGAATTGAGAAACCGAACAATGGCCAGAGTAAAAGTGCAGTGGAAGCACTTTACTGCTGAAGAAGCCACTTGGGAAAGGGAAGCTGAAATGATGGAGAAATATCCATTTTTGTTTAAATGAACTCTAGTAGTTGAATAATAACACCGAGGACGATGTTTATTTTTAGAGGGGGAATATGTAACACCCCCAATTTGTGTGTTGAGTTTTTAAAAGCTAGACATTTGAACTTAAATCCTAAGGGGGTGGACCCCAAGGGATAAGTATGGTGTGAATGTATTTTCATATTTTATTTGAGGAAATAAATAAAATGATTGTGCATTTTGACCAATATGAGAATTAGAGATCACTTGCCAAATCCATGAGGATGGATAAGGCAACAAATCCCCAAAAATCTTTCAAAAATCCTTGAAAGAAATTTATTTAGATTTGAGGAGGAATCTAAAATTTCCCCAATGAAGAGGAGTAGTTGGGAAGAGGTGAGAAAAAGTTGGAAAAGCTGAGGAAAAGCTTAAAGCAGCTTTAAAGAGTCCCAAAAATGGGAAGCCTAGGCTACACAGGAAAGAAAGCATCCTGCTATTCTGGACACAGAATTAGAAACATGCTTTGGGGGAAATATGAGCTTAAATAATTTGCTCCTAGACAGATCGGAGGTTGATCTGCTCTAGGAGGTGATCTTTGCTCAGGGGTGAGTCCTGGGAGACAAAGAGGACTCTAAGGTTGGGAGGTTGGTCATTTGCAGATTTTGGTATGTTCTGAAATTCTTGTTACTTTGTCTTATTACAGTATGAATTGGCTACATATAAAATCGAATTTTATTACAATGAGAAATTTTGGTACTACATTTAACAGAATCTATCCTCAGGAATTCACCCTCCAGATTTCGTTTAGTTGTAGACCAGAAAATCCATAGAGTAGAAACTCCAGAATCTCTAAACCCAGGTCGGTTTAAATCTGAAGTTACTTAACCTCTACAGATGATTAATTTTGGTTTTGTCCCCTGTAAAAACAAATGTGATATATATATATATAGAGCTAACAGTATTATCCGCATATTGTATTATATTCGACGCGAAGTCCTTGGTATTCTTTGACTTGCATTAGAATATAGCGATAAAATATCATAGAAATTGCAGTACTTACATCCGTTTGCAAAGATCCTTGCCGTTGTTAACTGATCTGACCACAGAAATTAATCGAGTTAGTGCATAAGGAAAACTATTGATGGGAGGGTTCGCTTATTTAGCGGTTCGGTCAGAAAAATGAAACAAAATTTGATACAGAGAGGCGTATTGACGCTTACTGCAGAAAACCAGAGAAAGGCATGTGACGTGTAAAGAAATGAGACCATTTATATACTCGGTCTGGACATAAAGAAACCTAGCGATCCGGCTAGGGTTTATTTTAAAACCATTTAGCAATTTTGGATAAAACGAACCACAGGGAAAGTGTAACTTTACCAATAACGTCTTAGGAGGGTAAGTCCAAGCGTAATAAACGTTAGAGGACCGTCGTCGAGTCAACCTCTCTACAAAACACAAATATGAAAAGAATGAGACCCTGTGTTCGCTCCTGAACCACAAAGAAAACAAATCAGGCTAAGAACGTGAGGGAAATAATAGTAAACAGGTTCAGAGATACCAAAGAATAGTGGGTTAAAGCACTGAACCCTGTAGGAAGACCAAGTAACAAACAAGAAGCTATGAATCTTAGCTGCAACAGAACTCCACCACTGGCGAAGAGAGTGGGGAAACGCACGACTCCACACCCATAGACAATAATAAAAGATCAGATGAATAATATCGTGCAGGGGCATCGACTTAAAAGAAATTCTTAGAACCCTAATTTCAATAACCCAGGAAGATCAGAGAATCCCCAAGTTGCGTGTGGGAATTCGGTCACATCGACGGGCTCGTACAAGGCAACATTAAAAGCACGCAGTGGGGGGGTATGGAGGAGTTACGTCCTACTCACATCGGAATAGAGTATCAAACCTAGCAATGTAATTCTCCGATACAGGATTCGGATCTCACAGTACAGGGGTGAGCCGACCTGTCAAATAGCTGAACCATCCATCGAACTCATGCTCAGTATGAAACAAGATGCGCCGACAATCGGTACTCTATTCTCTGGAGCCATACGCCAGCGCTGTCTGTAGAGCAGAGTCATGCGTTAAACCATAGTGTAACGTGTATATCACGCTCCGGTAACAGTACACATGAGTCTGTCAAATCGCCTGCACTGGTGTAGAACAGTAACCATGGTAAACTGCCAACAGTGATACTGGATGGTATTTGTTTTCCCCGTTGAAAATCTACATTTCTGAATATCATTTTCATTTGATGCTGTCTGCACAAGAAGAACCGAATAAGCATGAGTACGCCGTGGAAAAAATAAATAAATCCGGCCAATGCGTGCATACATACAGCTTCAGGCTATGTAACATATATTACTGAGATTTCAGTTATGTGTCAACGTACGTTTGTATGTATCATGATTATATAGGCGCAGATCCTAAATAAAACATTAAGGTTTTAATACATTATATGGTGGCGCTTACAATAAATCGTATAAAAAGGGTTTTGATATATATGTATATGATATATATATGTAAATATAGATGCGTTATATAGAGACATGCGCATTGAGTTAATTGTAACAAATATTAAGTATACAAGCTTAGTAATACAAAAGGTTTGGACTCATATATGTTATATATATATATATACATAGGTGCTATATATATATATAGATGTATATTCATCTTCTCTTTGAACTAATATGGTCCAAGGCTATATAGGCCAGATTCGATTACAAAAAAAAAAGGTTTTGGAAATATATATAATATATATACATATAGGAGCTGGATATACATAGAGATATATATATGGCCGATAAATAAATATTGCCAAAAGCTCTATATGCAAGTAGTATATAGGTTAGATATAGAAGTAAGTGAAATATGTAACTTGTAAGTAATGGTTGTACACTACTATAAAAGAAGAAGGTTGAATCATGTAAAAAAAAAAAAAAAAAATTCAACTGGAGGCGTTACAACCCGTGAGGAATTGCATTAAAATATTCCTAAAAACCAATTAAATTCCAACGAATGATAACTTCAACATAGAAAATTTGAAATGGAATTGAGAAACATATTATAAAATGAAAAAATCCATTAACTGGACAAACCCTATGTCTATTGAGCAAGGGTACGCATGTAAAAAATTATGTTGTGTTCTCAGAGGAAAGAAGAGACAGGTAAGATAACAAAGCTATAATTTAAAGAAAACCCATAAAATTAATTAACCACAGATGGTCAATACAGAGTAATAATATGCCAAGAGAAGGGTAATAAGAATACGCTTATCTGGAAAGGCATCTTGATTCTAGGAAGAATAAATGGTTTGGTATGAATTCTCGAGTAAAAAGGAACTCATTAGTATCAGATGAGTCGTAGGTGAAGACTTCATATTCGAATGAAATCTCCAACCTGCATCCAAAACAAAACAAGAAAATATTATTTCAGAGTCAAAATATGAATTACAGTAAGTAACCATAAACCCATGACAGAGATAGATTATTATCATGGTTATACATCGAAACGGTGGAATAGAAATTATACCAGAAGAACCCTAATACAAAATCTCAGTTAATTCGAATGTATGAAGTAGTTGGGGGAATTTATCACCTTGTATAAATTCAGATGGTTACTTTATGGATTTGGTGCATCTGGAAAGAGATTGGGCATGATATCCTTGAAAAATGTTAAATCCTTGAAGAAAAACAAGTTGTTGCAACTAAAATGAATAGATACGTAATGGTGACAGAGTATAATTCTTTGAAAATTTTAATTAAGAAATACCATATATAATAGAGACTTTATAGAAAACATTTCATCAAAATGGAAAATTACCTAAGGAGCCATTCGGGAAATTCATCTCGAAGACATAAAAAGAACCAGAAACCTTCTCTGTCATGGGTCTGATAAGAAAAATATACGAAAGGCCTAGAAACCTTTGAGATGAGGGTTGCGGAAGAACCATAGCTGAAACACCAAAATGATAGTGCTTAGGGAATATGAAGAGTTAACTCAAATCAAGGATATGATGCAACCACAATCATCCACATGTAAATAATCAAGCGAAGGAAATCAACTGGGTAGACGAGAGGTCAAGTCACCATGCCAGATCCATGTGATTTATCTAATGATCATAGTATTATTCATAAATGGGAAAAATCTCGAAAGGATACCAGTATTAAAAACATCCGACTTTAAACTATACAGATTGTGATTTCAATCCAAAATTTCATAAATGCATAGAGTGATATGGAACTGTGCCATGTTAATACTCAGTGTAGGTGAATTACGTGGAAAATATATGATGGAAATGAAATTTTATGTTAACTACAGAATGCATATACACGTAAACCAAATTAGTAATGATACAATATGACAATAATCCCACGTAGGATAAACAAATTAATGTATAGGGTTAAAATTCGAATACGAAATTTACATACAAAGTGTATTTGAGAAGCTCCTCAATTACATATATTACAACGTGGCGTCTATAGTTAAGGTTAACAGAGATGTAATAAGGTCGAATTCATTCTAAGGTCTAAATGGATCACTTATGGCCACTAAATATTTATGTATGTAAATTCAAATAGTAACCACATGCCTAAGGTCCAAACTATAATCTTAGCCAAAGATATAATTATCAACTAAGGGAAGTTGATAATATAAAAGAAAAGTAGCTTAAGTATAATAATGATAATCTAGATAGAGAACAAAAGAAATATATATTTCACAATTGTAACCAGAATGGAATCAAAATGTTTAGGGCATAACATAAGAGTTATATTATGCTATAATTTGCATAGGAAGCGTAGGTTATATGATATTAAAATAAAGTGGTAAAGATATGTAGTTAATGACAACCTTCCAAAAAAATTGATTGATGACAATTGTTGGACTTAAATTCTTCAATAGTAAGGCAAACATAAAACTACTAGATGATTTTGTCGAAGAGCAATGAAATACATTAATGCAGTTGACCACAGTTACTATTTAGACTATAAAAAGAAAAAGAAAAATTGTGGAGGTGGAGTTGTTACAAATGGTATCAGAGCCCATGTTGAAACATTGGGCCTATATGTGTCCTCACACTAGAAATTACAAATCCAAGAATTATTTTGTTGTAAATTGTTGTTTTGTGTTGAAATTTTTTCCACTAATGTTATTTATGTGCACAGTGAATTACTGCGAAAAAGTGCAGCTGAAACTATGAATGAAGGGCATAATTTGTATGTAGATCTAGGCAGTGCAGAAAATCGACCAGATCCAAATGCTCCATTAATGGCCATGTTCCATAAAATGAAAAGAGAAATGACGTAGCTGACAATCAGCAATGAAACATTTTCACTACCCAGCGAAGAGCAAGAAAGGTTGATCAAGGAAATAACCTCCAGGACCAGTCATGAAGGTGAAGGTTATGGAAAAAAGATAAAGGAAGCTAAAACCCACTCAGAAGGATTTGAGGAAGGTGAAGACTTTGGACATCAGTCCATAAGGAAAAAGGAATTTCAAGTGGAATTCCAAAAAATTAAACCTCCCAATTATGATGGTGAGGAGGAGGAAGATGAAAAAGCTTGGCTTCTAAACATGGTGAAATACTTCCAAGTTTATGAATATGGAAGTAACCTGAAAGATAGATTGTCTATTTACCAACTACAAGGTAAGACCACCTTGTGCTGGGAAGAAACCAAAATGGTACATGTACTAGATGAGAAAACTGTTACTTGGGAAGATTTCCAAACTAAATTCAAATCTAGATATCTGAATGAAAGATACTATGATGACAAAGCCAAAGATTTTCATGAGCTAATATTGGGACAACTTACCATAGATGATTTTGTTACCAAATTCACAAATATGCTTCGATATGTACCTTACATTAGAGAAAAGAAGGCTAAGGTACAATGATTTTTAAACTGTCTGCCTACTATCTACAAAGACAGGATAAAATTTGATAATCCCAAGAAAGTGGATGAAGTTGTGCGCAAAGAAATACTATGCTATCAACAGTTCAAAGGTAGAAACGATCAGCCGAAAAATTGGCATAAAAAAGAGAAAGGAAAAGGTCACCCTAGTGGAAAAATAGTAAAACCAACCTACTTGAAAAACTTTGGGAAAAATCATCAAAGGAAGAAGTTTAACAAAACTAGAGAAAATCAACCAGCCCAATCACCAACTGGATCTAGAAGGATGGATGTAAACAACAATAGATATGGAACTATAAAAATGAGGGAACCATTAAAGTGTTGGGGTTGTCGAGAACCTCATTTGTTACGAGACTGACCTCATTGAACCATTCAAAACATTCAAGTGTTGAAAGAGGAAACTGCTGTAAATGATGTGGCAAGAAACATTCCAAGAATCGGTGTTACCCTAGAATATCTCCAAGATCAACATCAATCAACCATGGTCAAAATAGAAGGTATGATTTTTGAACAACCTGTTTATGTTTTGATAGATTCAGGAGAAAATTGAAGTTATATAAGTCCTCATATGGTGGAAAAGTAAAAATTAAGATTAGACAAATTCCAGCAAACTTGGTTAGTTCAGGTAGCTACAGGAAGAAAAAGAAAAGTAACCCATAAATTACAAAATATTGTTGTAAATTTAAATGGGTACAAAACTAAACTAAAGTTAAATATTTTTCCTCTAGGTTCTTATGATGTATTAGCGGGAATGGATTGGTTAGAAAAACAGAAAGAAATAGTTAATTGCTTAGATAAAACAATACATTGTATAAATGGTAAGGGAAAACCAATGATAGTGAAAGGAAAACCGAGACCAATATTAGTCAGATAGATTTAAACACTAAAGTTAAAGAGGACAACAAGAAAAGGCTGTCAAGTGTATGATGTACAAGTGGAATAATTGGGACAACAGAATGAAAAAGAAACTGTATAAAATTTACCAGTAATCAGAGAATTCAAAGACGTGTTCCTAGATGAAATTCCTCAATTACCCCCTAAAAGAGAAATTGATTTTTCAATTGAATTAATAATAGGAGGTACACCTTTCTCTAGAGAACCATACAAAATGAGTACCCCCTGAATTGTTAGAATTAAAACTATAGCTACAAGAGATGTTGGACGAAGGCTATATCTGGCCAAGTGTGTCCCCGTGGGGAGCACCGGTACTATTTGTTAAAAAGAAAGATGGGACATTCAGAATGTGTATAGACTACAAACAACTGAATAAACTGACTATCAAGAATAGATATCCTCTACCTAGGATAGATGATTTATTTGATCAAGTGAGAGGAGCCACTATCTTCTCAAAAGTTGATTTAAGGACAGGCTATCATCAACTAAGAATTAAGGATGAAGACATAAATAAAACTGCATTCAGAACTAGATACGGACACAATGATTTTGTAGTTCTACCTTTTGGGTTGACTAATGCACCTACTACCTTAATGTGTCTAATGAACAGTGTCTTAAGTAAGTATCTAGAAAAATTTGTTCTGGTGTTTATTGATGACATTCTAGTATATTCTAAGAATGAAGCAGAACATAAATTGCATTTCAGAATTGTCTTACAAACACTTAGAGAACATAACTTATATGCCAAACTTAGCAAATGGGAATTTTATAAAGATAAAATTCAGTATTTGGGTCATGTAATTTCAGAAAAGGGATTGGAAGTAGACCCAGAAAAGATACAAGCTATCATGGATTGGCATGTGCCTACTGATGTTTCATCCATAAGATCATTCATGGGAATTGCAGGATACTATAGGATATTTGTAGAAAGATTTTCAACCTTAGCATAGCCTATTACCTCTTTACAGAAAAAAGGAGTGAAGTTTGAGTGGACAGCAAATTGTCAACATAGTTTTGAATAGTTAAAATTTAAAGTAACAACTTCTCCTATTTTGAATATTGCTAACCCAGACCAAGAATTTATAGTATGTACAGTTGTTGTGAAGAAGGATTAGGAGGGGTATTATTGGAAGAAAACTCAGTCATAGCATATGATTCAAGAAAATTAAAGAAACATGAACATAATTGAATATAATACATGCTTTGAATATGTGGAGACACTATCTGTTAGGGAAGAAGTTTGTATTGATGACAGTTCACATACGTTTGAAATACTTTTTCAGACAACCTGATTTATATGCTAGACAAGCTAGGTGGTTGTACTTCCTTAGTGATCTTGACATGGAGATCAAACATATAAAAGGAAAGGAAAATAAATAGTAGATTCTTTAATTGGGAATCCTCATCATAATTGGAATAGTATTGGGAGTAGTGAAAATTTTTGACATTGAAGGATTGATACAAGAAGTTATGAGTCAAGATTAAAACTATGAAAAACTCCATGAAAAATTGTAGAATATTGAGATAGCAGGGTATACTCAAAACTATAAAAGATTGATTTCTTGTAAAAAAAAGATTGTACATTCCCAATGTGAGCTCATTAAAAAGTAAAATTTTAGATGAGTATCATAAACGACCCTATGCAAGACATCTGAGGTATCAGAAATTCATTTCAGCCTTGAGAAATAATATTTTTTGGCCAAGTATGAAAAAAGATGTGGCTAACTATTTAGCTAGATGTTTGGAATGTCAACAGGTAAAAGTAGAGCATCAACATCCAACAAGATTGATGAATTATTTACATATCCCATAATGGAAATGGGAAACAATTTCCATAGATTTTATAACTGGATTGCCAAGAACTAAATACCAACATTATTCTATAAGGGTAGTTGTAGACACATTGAATAAAATTGCACACTTCTTACTAGTACAATCTACTTTTGGTACAGCTCAAGTAGCTAATGTGTTTGTGATAGAGATTGTAAAGTTACATGGTATTCCTAAAATGATTATATCAGACAGAGCTGTAAAATTTACTTCAGCTTCTTGGAAGACTTTTTTTGGTACAATGGGTACCAAGTTGAATTTTAGTACAACTTACTATCCACAAACAGATGGAAAAATTGAAAGAACAAACCAGATTTTGGAAGACATGTTGAGAATGTATGTTATGTACGGACCTACAAGGTGGTAATAATTTTTGCATCTGGAAGAATTTGCAAACAATAATAGTTATCAAACCTCAATAAATATGAGTCCTTTTGAAGCATTGTATGGCAGAAAGTGCCACACGCCTCTTAGTTGGAGCCAACCAGAGGATAAGTTGATACTTGGACCCGATGCATTGCAGGAAATGGAAAGAGCTGTGAAGAAAATTTAGCAAAATATTAAGATAGCACAAGATAGGAAAAAGAGCTATGTAGAAAAAAAGAGAATTCATAGAGAATTCAAAGTGGAAGATCATGTTACTTAAGGATTAAGCCCAAAAATAGTACTTTATACACGGGTAGCTATGCTAAATTAGCACCATGCTATTGTGGACTTTTTGAAGTGCTAAAAAGAGTGGGACCAGTAGCTTACAAGTTGGCTTGACCTAGTCACATTAATGTTCGCAATGTTTTTCATGTTTCATTATTAAAAAAGTATGTAAATTATCCTACTCTTGAAATTGATTGGAATATGATACAGGTGGAACTAGAAGGGGAATTTCTTCTAGAGCTCTTCACATCCTGGAACGGGAATAAATTGAGCTCTGTAATAGGAAAATAGCTAGGGTGAAAGTGTAGTGGAAGCACTTTTCACCCGAAGAAGCTACTTGGGAGCGAGAATAAGATATGAACGAAAAATATGCATCACTATTTGCAAAGTGAAATCATATTCTGCAACACCGAGGAGGGTGTTTTGTTTGAGAGGGGAAATATGTAATCTCCCTATTTTTATTGCTTTTATTAGACAGTTGAACATTCCTAAAAGTCAAGTGGACCCGGGGGAAAACAATTATTATGGACATATTTATTATTTTAAATTGAATAAAAATCGAATTTGAAGTATTGTGCAAAGACTAGAATATAGTTAAAGATCATGAATCCAAGTCCATGAGGATGGATAAGGTTCCAAAGACTTTCCCAGTTTCTCCAAAAATCCTTGGAGAAAATAAATTAAAAATTATTATTATATTAGAGATAAAAATCTAAAAAGATACCCCAGTAAAGAGGAAAGTTACTGGGAAGAGGTGGAATAAAACTAGGAGGAAAAAGCTAGTTTTAAAGTATTTTTGTGGAAAAAATAATAGGAAAGCCTAGATAAAAAGGAAAACAACATCCTGATTAACTCGACGCAATGAAGGAAACAAGATGATAGGAAAGCAGCCTTAAATAAGCCATCCTTGGGTAGACAAGAGGTTGTGTACTCTTAGAAGCAATTGGTCCCTATTTGGGGGGAGTTGTGGAGAGAAAGCTCAAGGTTGGGTGGAAAATAGTCTTACCATAATTGGTAAGAAGAAGTTATTTAATTATGTCTTATTATCATGTTATTTTGATGAAATTTATAATTTTGATGAATTAGATAGCAAGATCTGTGAAAAGTTATATTATGTGTATGTAAGTAATATTACACTTTTCTTTTAGTTATAAATGATCAGGTCTATGTATTGAACAAAACCTACTATAATAGAAATAGTGTAGTCATGTATTGTTACATAGAAAATTTTAGGAATTATACCAACTCTCAGAATGTCTAAACCTATGTAATAGGTTTAAATATTAGGTTAGGTAGGAAATCTTATTATTTTATATACACAGAAAAATACATAAGAAGGAGAGTAGATATAATGAAATTATCAAATTAACTATGATAACCTACCATTATAAGTTTATACAGAATGAGGAAATAATGTTCTTTTACTAAATATAAAATGATAAAATTCAAACCATCTCTTCTACTGTAACATTTCTAGAAGGTTTTTAACTTCTACATGAACCATAGTATTATCTCAGAGATGAAACAAAGGTGAAATAGAATACAATTTATGCAAAATAGTAAACATCTTATAACTATTGTAAATAAAGTATAATGTATTATATTGAACCAAAAATAAGTCTGGAGACTTATATGTAAATAAATGTCAAAGGAAATACTATCAAATTTTATACAAAGTCTGGGATTTAATCCCATGAATTTAAACTACATTACCACTTCGAAAAATTGTTCAGGTTGAAATAGAGGAAGCCCTTAAGGAATTCTGGATCAACTTGTGCAATTTAAATCAAATGTTATTATCATTGTATGACATACAAAATGATAACATCGTTGTATAATGGAATGGGAAGGTAGAAAGGGTACCTATACATAAACAAATTAAGATAAATTAAAGAATTTTCTTGAATTTAATAACGCACTGAAGATTGAAAGAAGTGATATTGGTACTTTAAAACATAATTATTACCTTACTCGTTGGAATAGAGCGGGAAAGGTAAATTTTCATGTAAACGAATTTAGAAAAAAAATAAACTTGGGAAGAAGAGGAATAAAATAAGAAGAAGCAATTTCTATACAGAGAGGGGAGAATTATTACCTGAAATTGTTGCAACAGAGGGTTGGACATACTCTGAGGAATGCGAAAAAAAATTTAGTCCTATACAAAATTGAAACGAATGTAATCAGATCCTATTCTGTGCAATTAATTATATGAAATTAAATCTCAGGAAATTTTACATGATATATATCATCAATACAATGGTATTGAATCTGTTAGAAACAAATAAATAAAAATGGAGGTTCATACACTTGAGAAAAATATGAATAATTCAAAAGTACACAATATTCTCGATTACTCATAATAAAACGATGAGTTGTAACAACTGAGAAATAAATGTGATGAAACTAGAACAAATATCAGTAGAAGTTCTAAGTTATCTTTGAAATCTTAAATTAGAATATATAGTTAACATCCTAGATTTGTAAAGATCTATCAATTGTAACCAGGGTCAACGACCCATGAGGGATTACATTTGTCTATTCCTAAAAACCACTTAAATGTCAATGGAGGACAAATTCAACAAAAAATATTCAAAATGGAATTGAGAAACATATTATAAAACGAAAAAATCCATTAAATGGACTAACCCTATGTCTATTGAACAAGGGTACACATGTCGAAAATTACGCTAGGTTCTCAAAGGAGACAAGAGCCGGGTAAGATAATGAAGCTATAATTTAAAGAAAACCCATAAAATTAATTAACCATAGATGGTCAATACATAGTAAAAATATGCCGAGAGAAGGGTAATAAGAATACACTTATCTAGAGAGGAATCTTGATGTCGAGAAGAATAAACGGTTTGGTATGAATTCCCAAGGAAAAAGGAGCTCCTTAATGTTGTTTAAGTCGTAGGTGAAGACTTCGGCTTCACAAATGAAATCTCCAACCTCCATCCAAAAAAAAAACAAGAAAATATTATTTCAGAGTCAAAATATGAATTACATTTAGTAACCATAAACCCAGGACAAAGATAAATTGTTATCATGGTTATACATTGAAATGGTGGGGTATAAATAATACCAGAAGAACCCTAATACAAAATATCAGTTAATTCGAATGTATGAAGTAGATAGGGAAATTTATCACCTCGTATAAATTCAGAATGGTTACACTATGGATTTCATGCATTTGGAAAGAGATTGGCCATGATATCCTTCAAAAAAGTAAAATCCCTGAAGAAAAACGAGTAGTTGCAACTAAAATGAATAGATACGTAATGGTGAAAGAGTATAATGCTTCGAAAAAAATCATTAAGCAATACCATGCATAACAAAGACCTTATAACAAACATTTCATCAAAAGGGAAATATTACTTGAGAAACCATTTGGGTAGTTCATCTTGAAGACGTAAAAATAACCAAAAAACTTATGCATCATGGGTTTGATAAGAAAAATATATGAAAGGCTTTGAAACCTTCACGACGAGGGTTACAGAAGAATCAGAGCCAAAAATCCAAAATGACAGTGCTAAAAAAATACACAACAGACCAAAATTAAGGCAGATGAAGAGTTAACTCGAACCAAGGATACAATGCAACCACAACCGTCCACGTGTAAAAAATCGAGTGAGAGAAATCAACCAGGTAGAAGAGAGGTCAAGTCTCTAGGCTAGAGACATGTGATGCATTTAATGATCGTAGTACTATTCATAAATGGGAAAAATCCTGAAAGGATACCAGTATTAAAAAAGATTGACTTTAAACCATACAGATTGTGATTTGATTCCAAAATTTCATAAATGCCTAGGCTGATATGGAACTGTTCCATGTTAATACTTAGAATACATGAATTACGTGGAAAATATACAAGGGACATGAAATTTCATGTTAACTTCAGAATGACTGTACACGTGAACCACATTAATAATGATACAATATGACAATAATCCCACATAGGATAAAAGAAATTAATGTATAGTGTTAAAATTCGAATATGCAATTTACATACAAGGTGTATTTGAGAAGGTCCTCAATTACATATATTACAACATGGGGTCTATACTTAAGGTTAATATAGATGTAATAAGGTCAAATTCATTCTAAGGTCTGAATGGATCACTTATGGCTAGTAACTGTTTATGTATGTAAATTCGAATAGTAACCACATGGCTAAGGTCCAAACTGTAATCTTAGCCAAAGATATAGTTATCAACTAAGGGAAGTTGATAATATAAAAGCAAAGTGGATTAAGTATAACAATGATAATCTATACAGATAACAAAATAAATATATATTACACAATTGTAACCAGAATGGAATTAAAAATTTTAGAGCATAGCATAAGAGTTATATTATGCTAGAATTTTCATAGGAAGCATAGATTATATTATATTAAAATAAAGTGTTAAAGAGTTGTATTTAATGAGAAGCTTTCAAGAAAATTGATTGATGACAATTGTTGGACTTAAATTCTTCAATAGTAAGGAAAACATAAAACTACTAGATGAGTTCATCAAAGAGTGACGAAATACATTAATGCAGTTGACTATAATTACTCTTTAGACTATAAAAAGAAAAAAAATTGTGGAAGCGGAGTTTTTACAAATTAAGATTCTTATAGCCAATCAATGATTGGATAATGATACTAAAATAATCCCTTTTGAAAACCCTCAAAATTCTTTGGAAAAGGAACTTACAATCAACGTAATTGAGACATGGGAGAATCTTGCAAAGAAGACAAAGCTTGATCTCCTCCAAAAACCTTTTCAAGATCGTGAGGACCTGACATAACCATCATTGAAAGCTTAAGTGACTCAATTTCTTGATAAGTACTTATACATTTAGATGATTAATCATAAGGATAAATGGATTGATAATACCAATCGATGTAAAGAAACTATCATCAGATGTACCAATGGGAAAATCATTAATTGAGTGATAGTTATTGGAACTAATGTTACGACCGAATTGGTGGATTAGCATATAATATTCTTGATTCTCCATTGGTTTCCTTTGTTTCTGATTATATACCAGAGTAATAATATGAAATTTTGGTGAAGTTAAAACAACTTCTAGCATCAGAAATCTGGGAAAACAATTAGGATATCAGGCTAGAAAATGGTTAAAAACACATGTTAAATCAAATCCAGTATTCACATCAACATGAAGGTTTTGATCCACAGAATGACTGAATCATTTAGTAACCTTGAAGAGGATAGATTGTGTTATCACACTCAAAATTTAAAAACAAGTTTGATAAGGTCAGCATAGCTTTCATGTTATTTCATGTTGGGTCAAATCTTTGATGAAGAATTTACCAAATCATGTTTATCTTATGTCAAAAAAACACCATGAGTCATGTCATGTCAGTCAACTACAACCCATGTATTTTTGTTTTCACACCCATGCCTTCAAATTAATAAAGGGAGGCACTAGCCAGTTTTGCATAGTTTAATAGTGAATTCAGTGCAAAATAGGCAGATTTTTCTACGAAACTGCCTAATAATTTTGTAGCGAATATGAGGATTTCTCTGTTCTTTTACTTTTGAGTAGTCAACTTCAAGGGCAGTTTCTGGGAAAACAGAGAAGTATTTTAAGAAACTCAGAGAGGTTATTGTCAAGCACATATCAAATAACATTAACCTTTTCACGTTTCTCAAAGGTGCTACAAATTTGGAGATTCAAGGATGTCTTTCGGCTCTATTTTCATAATCCTGAATTTTCCTGTTTTATATATGTTTTTAGAATGCAGATTATGGACAACTAGAGATGTTTTTAAAAAAAACAAGAGAGGTTTTTCTTCAAAACGTGCCTAAATAAAAAAAATCCGTCATTTTTGAAACATCTATCAAGGATAGGGAGATA
Source organism: Pinus albicaulis (assembly GCA_034641835.2). Taxonomy (NCBI): domain Eukaryota; kingdom Viridiplantae; phylum Streptophyta; class Pinopsida; order Pinales; family Pinaceae; genus Pinus; species Pinus albicaulis. Next base: position 1,087,302,005 of record CM076572.1, on the reverse strand, counting down.
AGAGCTCATCTTTGAACACTATGTTTTTAGAAAAAACAGAGTCATTTTAGTGATGAATAAACTTGTTAAAAGTGAAAATGATGTTTTTTGAAGAGGGTAAGAGGAAATTTTGCATAATCATATTTCGTTATATCACTTTTCGGACCTACAGATGAAATTTGGAAGAAAAAGGAATATTTTGGAATTTTCTCCATTACCGGGTAGTTTCGTAGCATGCTCGAGGCTTGAAGGCCACAAAACACTACACAATTTCTAAAGATGTTTTTTTGCCTATAAAAATAGTTTTTTTGAAGACACAAGGAGGGAGGTTGATGGTATTCACTCATTTTGACCTGAAAAACTTTTTTTTACCAGCAGAGGTGGTAGAAGAAAAAGACGACAAAAACAACCTCGCTACTAAACTACGCTACATAAATTTTTGTACATGGCTGTTTTAGTAGTTAACTTCAAGTTTGATTTCAGAAGAAATGAAAAAGTATTTTGGAAATAGGAAAGAGGTTTTTCTTCAGAATAGGCCCATCTAGAAAAAAATCTCTCAGTTTATGCAAATCCATCAAGGTTTGGAAATTATACACTCATCTTTGAAGTGTATTTTTTAGAATTTTCACTAACCAGATCTGTGAAACAATTATAAAAATTTGACTTGGAGGAGGTCCAGCTCAGCCTCCACATGGCATAATGACACATCAACACTCTATTACACTCAAAAAATTATTTGGTTGTAGTTGATAAGGATTATTAATTGATTTTTTGAACTATTAATGGAAGAAGATTCCTTTTTGTATTCAAACTCTGAAAAATAGAAATATCCCTAGGAAGTCTCCAAGTGATGGAATCATATTTTAAATAGGTCTCTGAGGTGGGAATTCGAGGTGACTAAGGTGGAAAATAATTTGCATGAGTTCTCATTCTATAAATGATAGGATTTATAGAGTTATAAAGGGTTGGAGAATGCTTTGATATAGCTACTATTGTATTTTATGATATTAGTAATAGATAGACAGTGAGTTTTCTTTCTTTACCTGAGATTCTTGATGTGTTTCAATGGGCTTATGTGTCTCTTTTATATCTTGCTTCTAGTATTATTGACGCTAAATTACTCAAAATTCATATCATATATGATCTTAATTCCTTTTAGCATTTATTCATTGCTTATTCTCATGTGTTAGTGTTGTTCTATCATTGAAACTGAAAAAGCCTCAGCCTCAATTAGTAGGAATTATTTTCACTAATTTCCTTTTACTGACTCCATGAGCCCAATGGTAGTTTAATTTTCCTCATTTTTCACCTGCAATCCCATACATAAAAACACTCACAAAGTTAGCCATATGTTTTAACACCTAATTGAGGAAATCCTTTGATAAGTTGAGAGAGTCCTCTCAGGTTGAAGATGCTAATCCTCAGTCAAAATTGGTTTGAAATATTTACTGCAAGTTGACCATTGAAGCATCCCAACCGGACACAATTTGGCTATAAAATTTGTCATCGTTTCCGGGGACTGAAGGTGTAAATTTTCCCTGGGAAGAATGACAAAGTTTCAGTTCTAAGGTTTGAGAGCAGCAGACACTTACACACATATTGGCTATATTTATGCTATGGCGACTCCACACATCAAATAATCAATTGGAACATGACTCCGCTGCTTGAAGTTCAGTAGCTTGAACAAGTTCTAAAATGAGTTCCATTACAACAATAAATGCAAGGTATGCCCCTATGAATCGGTCTCACATCCCGTGTTTTCCAAATCCTGTGCCAAAGGTCGATTGGTTAATTGATATTCCCATATTTAAAAATTAAAATAAATACAATGATTCTCTTCATATGGTTATATTCCATATGCATGTACCTAGACTTAAGGTTCACTTCCCTGAGGATTGTCTCTTGAAGATGTTTATAGTCACTTTAGAAGGAAAAGCATGGTCTTGGTATGAAAGCCTGCCAAATGGTTCCTTATATTCTCTTGCTGATTTCCATGTTGCATTTTATGAGATGTATAAAGAATCTTATTCTTCTTTATTTCTGGTTAAAGACTATTGTAAACATTGTGTGATTTTTATTTTATATTTGGAGAATTGTTATGAAGATGATGAGTTCATGGATGAGGAAATTTCATAGGCCCTTCATGAAAATCCCTTTCATCACCAAGAAGAAAGGATAACCGATATCTTGAATGAAAATGAAACCCAGTAGGAGTTTATTTCTGAAAATCATGTTACATCCTCTGATTTTGATGAAAATTTGCAAGAGACTTGTCAGTCTTTTGATCATCAGGAATATTAGAATCATTTGAAACAAGAAGAGGTAATTCGCGAAGATAATTGCTATATGTTGAACCCTTAGTTAAACAGAGATGGGGGGGGGTGAATCAGTTTAACACATACATGGACTTTTAAAAATTTTCTCTTAAAACTTATTTACACCTTCACTTCATGATCAACTTAATATGTGAGAAATCTTTATTAGTGAGCAGCAAGTATCAAAAAAATTTGTTAATGTAACAACAGTCTTAATATGTGAGCAACAAGTATTAAGTAGATTAGATAAATCACATCAACACATGCACAAAGACACCAGATATAAGTGGAAACCCATAAAGGGAGAAAACCACATCTTATTATTGTTGTGATACAAAGGCAAGCTCCAACTCCCCCTCACCACTGTTTTTCTATAGGCACCAACCCACAGGAGGCTCCTACCTCAATTCTGCAAGCTAAAACTTGCAAGGAAGCTCCAACTCCCATTAATTTTCTGTAGGCACCAACCTACAGGAGGCTCCAACCTCAGTCAGCTACAACTGACATTTTATCAAGCTACAACTTGATGTGGAAGCACCAACTCCCATCTATTTTCTGCAGGCACCAACCTACAGGAGGCTCCTACCTCAGTCAGCTACAACTGACATCTATCAAGCTACAACTTGATAGGGAAGCTCCAACTTCCTTACTCTTTCAAAAGAGAAACACTTGCTGATTTACCTTGGATATCAGCTCTGTTCTGTTCCATCTGCTCTGCTGTTCATCTATTCTCATATCTTCCCTTTATCATCTCTGCATCTTTTCAGATTCTCTATCAGCTTCTCCTTCTTCTCTACTCAGCTCCTCTTTCTTCTTTTCCTCACTGCTTCATTTCTGCATTCTATTCTCTCACTCTCTCTTTCACTTCTCACCCTCTTTTTTTTTCATATCAAAATGATATTACTTATAGAATTTCTTGATGACTCTTTGTTTTCCTCTAGGAATTCGAAATGGATGGTCATACCCCTTGGTCTTCTGCCTCCTCATTTCTTTATCCAACTCAGTTTAAAATCATAATAATTTGTACAAAATTTCATGCTACAGTGGGATTTTGTCTTTTCATTAGGATACTTGCCTTTGCATCACAAAAAATTAAAATAATTACAACATTTACATTTTTCAGTTATATAACTCAATTTCACTCAACTCCTTTTCAGTTATATAACTCAATTTCACTCAGCTCCTTTTCTGGATTTTGGATTTACTGGCTCTGTATTTTTTGCATTTGTTGAGTGACTGTTCTGTGTACCTTGATTTACTGTAATTTTGTGCACCTGTGAATGTATACCTGTCAAACCTGTAATATATGTGAATCTCTGTCAGACCCATACTTTTATCCCTGTGTTTAATCACCTGTTCACTATGCTTTTGTGCACCAACTGCATATATAACTGCTTCTCAGGTTTATTCTCAATTACATATACATCTGGACAATATATATTCAGAAAAGAGAGTATAGTGACACTTGATGCAGCAGGGTTACCACAAAGCCTCGGTTCAACATCACAGTCTTGGTTTAGCTCAAGTTTTCCATCAGCTGTGTGTACAATTGCATTCAAGTTTCATGCCCAATTATATTCCAACCTGACAATTTCACTCTGCACTTATTCTACGCTGGAAAACTCAAACAAATAAGTCTGGTCATTTTAATGTCTCAATTCACTGAATTTGGACCCCAAGGAGAAGTTGGTTCTACTGTAGCGTGGCTCTGTCATTGTTTCCCTTAGTTCACTTCCGCATGGCTCTTTTATTTTCCTTGTAAATTTTAGTTATCAATTTTGGAGAAATTGATAAATAAATATAATTAGCAGCTTTTGAATGTCATATTGTATTTCCTGGCTTATATAATCGTCTCAGAACTTTATATATAACTGTTCAACCCTTTATAACTTTATATATAATTGTTCAACCCTTTATAACATTATATATAATGGTTCAACCCTTTATAACTTTGTCGCCATCCCGACTGTCCATTATATATATCTATGTGTTAACGAAACCTAATAGTTTGGGCTATTAGAACCATATTATTTAATTCTCGGCATATTAACCCATAATCACATATTTCATTATTATACGAAATATATCCATATATTATGGCGTTCAACTGGACCTTGTACTAAGGTTAATAAACCAAATTTGTTACATTTATCTCTGCCCCGGGCCCACAATACAACCAAACGACCAACCAAACGAACGCACCGTACCTGGCTTAACTTCCGAGCTCTTCTATTAAACCTTGGGCAAGTTCAACACACGATCGTCCTTCGATATCGAGCCTTTAGATCGATGGCTTGTATTAATTTCGCTCGGCTTCTTGGTTCGATGGTTAATGCGCAAAGGCGCACTTTAACCGGTGGCTTCCAATATTGCTCAGGGACACGCATCACCAATCCCATGGAATCGCTCGCGACTCTTCCAATACCACCTTCCGTATAATGGTGGTGCGGATAATACCACTTCCAGCCTTTACTATTCACCAAACCACGTTTACTGTTCATAGGTCATGGTTCCGCTTCCTCCAGGTTCCGTCTTCATCCTTTTACTCTGGTTTCCGCCTGTTATATATGAAAAGGTTCTTTTCATTTATTTAATCTGACCCAGGGTTCCAGCCTCGGTTTGAATAGTCTATTCTTCTTCAAAGCACACTCAATCTAGGCACGTATGATTAAACCACAACATCGACCAGAAGTCGATTTCTTCAACTAAATATAGAGAGCAATTTATCCCAAATTGTGGAGTACATATCTACAAATTATCACACCCTTTCCTTTCTGAATACACAGGCAGACTCATAGCTTGATTTACACAGTCCAGCTTCTACAAGAACTTAAGGGAATTTCACACAGAAATTTCACCAATAAATGCACAATTCTTCATAAACAAATATATGTATATATACAGGTGGTAGGTCTCAAACAAATTCTTACAATTTCATAACAGCCATATATTCAACTCAGTGGCCATTATTCTCCTACTCTGTTACTGAAGAGGTTCTCTGCCTCTCTCTAGCTCTCGGGCTCCCTCTCCAGCCCTCTTCTGCCATTTAAGCAATGTTACAACTCATCCCCAAGCATATTAAGTCTTTACCACAGGGTTTTAATCTTCAATCAAAGTCTATGCCATACAAACTCAATTAATGAATAATTGCTCAATGTGTTAGTATGAATCTTTCGTCAGAAAAAGATCACTTTATCTACGCATAACAAATAGCCCTAACATCAATTATGGCTGCCAATATTTTTAAATCCGCAGTTAGGTGATCCAAATAAAGCTGCACAAATCCAGATCTAAGCATAAAAGATATTAAGCAGTGAAAATAAAATGTCACTCCATGCAGCCAATAGACAAGACAAGAACGATGTATTTGAAATAATTTTTTATATTAAGAGGGGGCACTTGAGAGGAAAACAAGAAAGGTGTTTTTCGGTTCTCCTCAATGGGATGAGTTCTTGAAAGTCCTCAGCATTTCAGATCTAACATCTCTCTCTCTTGTTGGTGTAGAAAACCCAGACAAACATAGAACTCAATGGGAGCTCACAAGGCAAAAATGGAGAATGTGACCAAGAGTATAGATCCAGAGTGATCTAATGCAATGGAAGGTGATTGATGAATGGGGAAAACTCTTCTATTTATAACAAAATATTAGGGTGATCTAGAACTTGGTGCATGAATAAAATATTATTGATCAAATTCTAGAACCACCTTTTAAGAATATTTTATTATATTTGTTGGAGGGAAAAGGATTTTTGACTTGGTTCAATTCCTTTATTTATAAATAATAAATAAATAAATGATTTATTTACTATTTTAAGGAAATGGTGGGAATATAATTAAATAAATAATGATTTATTTAATTATTTATGAATGATTTAGTCAAATTTAACTAGGAATATTATTTAAATAGGATTTAAATAACTTATTCCTAGGAAATAATCAAATAAATAAGGATTTATTTAATTGATTTCCTTGTTTTCGGTTAAATATGACCAGGAAATGTAAACAAATATAGATTTGTTTATTATTTCCCTTTGGGGTTTCATGTTTAGACCATAAACAACTTAATAAAGGTGTTTTACTAAGTTATTTCACATAGTGAAAGCAATTTTACTTAGGGTAAAATTGGTCTTACATGGTGTACTTGGGTTTATCTAATGATAATAGGTTAGATGACCAAAAAATGGTGTAACAAATTGCCCCCGAACGTACGAGTGTTAGGAGCAAATCGTATGTCCGAAGTACATTGTAAGAACTCAATCACTAGACATCAAGAGGGAAGTCAGAGAAAGAAATGTAAGGTAGTCTAATGTGCTAAAGGACTAGACCCTGAGGAGACGAGACTTACAGGCGCAACAAGTCTCTACTTTATGAAGTGGTACCTGTGAGAAAGGTGGCAGGGGAGGCATACCTATGCCCGCCGAGACAAAGTACAAAATAATAGTATGTCCAGTAAACAAGGAACCGAACTATAAGGTACATGCTGGCATAAATACGAGCCAGGAAATAGAATGATGAATCCCACATACATGCTTTGCCTGGAATAACAACCAGGACTTATATAATAATATTTTAGTACATGAGATACAAATACAACCCAAATTCCCCCTATACATGGGGAAGGGCTCGCAAAATCTGACTGATACATGCAAATCGAAAAGGTGCTGCAAGCGGTTGAGGCCGTCATCATCAAATGTAAGGAGCTACATCAAAGGCTGAAAATGAAGAAGTCATTCGGGCATGTGGGGGGCTACTTGCAGGGCCAGCCCCTCATGAGGGTTGAGACATTTCACACGCACCCAGGAATCACCAATAGTTACTGCTGCATCACTGGACCATCGAATATATGGATCACGAGCATGCTGAAAGGAGCTCGAACCAAGGTACACCACTCTCTAGACCTGGCTTCTGGATTAAATGAGTTGATGTCGAAAAAAGGAGGTCCGCCATAGGTGAGGTGATTAGGGATCCCCAACTAAGGCACGAGAGAAAATAGTAGAGCAACTAACATATGAACACTAATGATGATGATGAAATGGGGGAAGGTCCAAAGGGGACTATAAAAACATGAGTACAAAATGGTATCTCATGATGGAAATAGACATGAACAAGAATGAGTATGGAGGCATAGTGGTGCCCCGAGGAAAAGTGTTGTAAGTGAGAAAATCTGATTTTGAGGAGAGGTGAAGTAAGACTTCGTGGACAACATGTGTCCTGGTGAAGTAGTGAATGACGAAAAAAAACAGATGCTGGCTATCTAAAATAAAATAAAACATGCATTTCGAATGGGAAATGCTAAGCGTAATATCTCTTAAGATAGAGTGCATTGCGAGGATTAGGAAGGGGGTGGCCTTCAAAGTCCTCTAAAAGATATGCCCCCTTACCAAGATCTTTACTAATGATGTAAGGACCTAGCCATAATGAGTCAAACTTCCCATGACCGAGGGTATTGTGGGCCTGGTCATATACTAGAACAAGGTCACCTTCATGAAAGGTACGAGGGTGTACTTTGCGGTCATACTGAGCATTGGTATGCTTTTTGGCCGCTTCAAAAGTTTGCAATGCAACACGACGGTCTTCAGAGGCACGCTCAAGCATGATAAGTCATTGTTCTAGAGGTTGGGTACCAGGGAGAAGTTCGACGGCCAAATGAAGGGAAGGAATTTCACACTCGATCGGTAAGACTGCCTCCTCGCCAAAGACAAGGTTGAAAGGAGTGAAACCGGTGGTGGTTTTAACAGAGGTACGATAAGCCCACAAAGCAGGGAAGAGCATAAGATGCCAATTGGTTTTGTGCTTATTCATCATTCGTTGAAGCATGGTCTTAAGAATTTTGTTGACCGCTTCAACTTGGCCATTCGCTTGGGGGTAATAGGAGGATGAATATTGGTGCTCAAAACCCAACAGTGAAGATAGCTCATGCCAAATCTCATCTTAAAAATGTCGGCCATGGTCAGAGACGAATTGTTTTGGAACTTTGAATCGAGCAATGACGTGGTTAAAGAAAAAGAGGGTTGCGGTGGCTGCCGTATTGTTGAATCTTGGCATAGCTTCGGCCCATTTTATGAAATAGTTAACCGCCACGATGATATATTTGTGGCTACCAGCAGATGGAGGTCAACATTCCATGAAGTCGATGGCCCAATTATAGAAAGGACTAGTTGTGACGATGGGATGGAGGGGAGCAGGAGGAGCTCGTACCTTAGGGGAAAAATGCTGGCAATTGGAATAGTGTTTCTGCTTCAATGCAATCGCTGAAGAGAGAAGGCAAAAAATACCCAGCGTGCACGATTTCTTGGGCGGTGGTGAGGCCGAAGAGGTGGCCGCCACAAGCGCCGCTATGACAGGCATTGAGGACTTGCTCGGCTTCAGTGTGTGTGAGGCAACGACGAAGGACAGTATCTACTCCGCGACGATAAAGGTCATCACCGATCAGAAGGTAGTGAGGAGCTTGGTGTCAGATACATCGTCAAGCATCACGATCAAGATGAAGAGCGAAATTTTGGGTTCGCAAGTAAGTAAGGATGTCACCGTACCGAGGATCGTCGATGGTGATGGCGAATAAATGTTCATCGGGAAGAGCGTCATTAAGTGGAGGGTCTTGCGTTTTGGTAGGTAGATCAAAAATGAGTTCAGTAAGGACTAAACCTTTCTTACTTTTTGGGGTGACAAATTCAAGGTCAAATTCTTGGAGGATAATGACCCAACGAGCGTATTTCCCACTGAGGATGTGTCAACTCAATAGGAAAGCCATGGGGTTGGAATTAGTCATGACCTTGGTGGAATGCATGAGGATATAATGACGCAGTTTTTTGATCGAGAACACGACAGCTAGCACTAATTTTTCTTCATGTGAGTAGGACATAGGTGGACCGGTAAGGTTCTTATTGACATAATAGATCACATGTTCGACACCGTTATCATCCTCCTGGATAAGGACACCGACAACTGAATAGGTGGAAGTGGAGATGTATAGGATGAAGTCTCAGTCAGAGTCAGGAGGATGGATCAAGGGAGCGGATGTGAGAGCATGTTTGAGGGAATCAAAAAAAATATTGAGCGTAGGTGTCCCAGACAAATGGGGTGTGAGATCGAAGGAGTCTATGGAAGCCATGTGCGGTAGTGGCATAGTTAGGCACAAATCAACGAAGAAAATTAGCTTTATCTTGGAGACTTTGAAGCTGGCGTAAGGTACAAGGAATAGGAAGCTCAAGAATGGCTTGAAACTTCAAAGGGTCAAGAGTTATCCCGTCTTTAGATACTATGAAGTCGAGGAGACGACCGGCGGGAACGCAGAAGACACATTTCAATGGGTTAAGGTGAATATGATACTTGCGACATCGGAGGAAAATGGTACACAGATCATGGAGGTATTGCGCCCAATGTTTAGAACGCACAGTAAGGTCATATAAATAGGAAAGGATAATATGAGCTAAGTCATGGAAATAATAAGACATGGCTCGTTGAAATGTGGCGACGACATTTTTAAGGCCAAATGGCATGACTCGATATGAAAAAGTGCCCCATGGACTAATGAACACAATTTTAAGTTGATCAGCACGACAGATATCGATTTGGTTGTATCCGGAGAAGCCATCCATAAAGGATAGCATCTCGTGCCCCGCACACTCATCAATGATTTGGTCAATAAATGGTGTGGGGAAGTTGTCTTTGGGACAAGCTTTGTTCAGATCACGAAAGTCAGTGCAGACATGAATAGTGCCCTGTTTTTTGAGGATGGGAACTGGGTTGGACACCCAAGTGGTGTACTCGATGGGATAAATGAAACCAGCCTACCTGAGTTTATCGATTTTGGCTTTGATGGCTTCACATCTGGAGGGATGAATGGGTCTCAAATTTTGATGGACTGGAGTGGCATCAGGCCATGTGTCGATATGATGTTCGACAATGGCGGGATCGAGTCCGGGCATTTCTAAAAAGGACCAAGCGAAGATATCGCAGAATTATTTGAAGAGTTTAGTGTAGGCTTCAATTTCTTCTGGAGTGCATTGGGCGCCCATGGTGATATGTTCTTCGATTACTGGTTTGAAAAAAATGTTTATTTTGATGGTAGGAGAGATATTGGCCATATTACCTTCTTCGAAAGCATCAGGTGCAGGGATGGGATTTTTAAACCAATCGACCTTATCGAGAATGAATTCTTTAGATTCGATAGCATATTGGTCATGGTATTGATGTGGGAGGAAGTATGCAAGATGGTGCATATTATCCCACGGAAAATCAGGTTCGGCCATGGCTTCCATGATGTCTTCATCTGAATGGAAGATGGGAAGAGTGGATGGAATAGGCTGACCTGATGTGGTAGAAATAGGAGACTCCTGATTGTGATGGGAAAGGCTCACATGCACGACGTCATGCGGGGTAACAGAGTAAGTAGATGAGTGGTTAGGCGAAACATCGAGGGAAGTCACTGAGGGGTCGGCTGATGGGAATCGCGGTGATGAGGAAAGGTAAGAAATGAAGGTGGAAGGTTCGGTCATTTCAATATCAGGATGGGAAATGTTAATGGGGGTAGACAGGTCGTCTAGTGCTAGTGAAGAAGGTCTATGGTCAAGCGTGGCTTTGAATTGGCTGTATGCGGCTAAAGAGGAACGATACTCGTTAAGGCAGGGGTAGAGGTGGGTATAATGTCCATGGAAATCGCACAAAGAACAAGGGTGATTGGTGCACAAGTTTTTAAGTTTCGGGATGGAATCCAGAAGGGTGACATAGACCTCAGCGATATTTTATTCCGGAAACGTTTCATTGACCATGGTCTTGAGATGCGGTAATTCAGGACAGGTATGGGTGGCTTGACCAACAACATCACACAAAGCACACTGGATGGTATGCTTTGGAGGCCAAGGAGGTGCAGGGTGTGTCGGGGTAGCCTTTTCCTTTGATGACCCCCTGCGAGCTTTGCCATTCTTACCCAAAGCTGTAGCAACAAGAGGTGGTGCCTGTTGAGGTGACTGAGGGACTGTTGCAGTGGGAGAAGTCATGGAGATTGGTTGAACCGAGGTCAAAGAAAGATATGTTTTGGGTTGACCAGGCAGGGTAGTGGTTGGAGGGTCAAGGTACCAGATGGGTATACCCAAGGTCAAGTTGGGGAGGGATAGGGTGGCCAAGATAGGGACCAAATAAACTCCGGGAGGGGGAGCAAGGAAAGGTATCTGACCAGCAGGGAAATGGCCAGGATGAATGGTGCCAAGGGGGTTGATATCGGGTGGAATCGACCCATGAGGGTAAACAGGCATGGGGGAACTATGTGTAGAAGAATGTTCAGAAGGAATAAGGATGGCTAGCGGGGGTGAAGGGCTAGGAGCTGGTTGATGTGAGTGAGTTTGAGGTTGCTGACTAGCCAGAGTGGGTTGCGTAAGGTCAGCCCAAGATGATTGCATCATGCAAATGTTTGCCAAGCTAGGATCAGATATAGGAGGAGGGTCCAGAAAGGTTCCAAGCAAGGAGGAGTCTTTATAGACGCTGGGGGAAACACTAGTTAAAGAATCGATGGTTGGCTTATTGGTGACAACAGAGATAATGGACTCAGGGGAGGTCTGAGATTTTGGTTCATGATATGTCAACTAGTCGATGGTGACAATATTTCCATTATGAGGGAAAAACATCTTGTGGTAGACCACGGATGGGACGGCAGACATGGCATAGGTGTAACTATGCCCCAAAAGAATGTTATAGTCAAGAGGGGCATCGATAACTTCAACATCGACACAAATAGTCTTGCCTACAAGGGTGATAGGATAGTTACAGAATAGGCCAATGGGCTGGGAGGCATGGTCATCCTACGCACGAAGGGTGATTGTGGAAGGGGCCAGTTCAGGAGATCTGAGTTGTTTCCAAACTGAAGCAGAAATCACATAGGTGGATGCCCCCTCATCAATAATACACTGAGCAACATTGGCATTTTGGATTTTGACTTAGATTTGGAAAGAAACAGAAGCAGGAATGGGGGGATGTTCTGACTGACGGGCATCGAAAAAAATCAATTGGTCATCAGCAGGATCTAAAGCACCCACGACAGATAGTAGAGCCTTCTTTTGAGGAGGAAACGACTGGAGGAGTTCCATTGTTGAAATGGCAGCAGGAGATTATGCCAGATAATCTACTATGCTATATGAATGGGCAGCCCAGCCAGAGGCAGCATTATGGCGTAATGGGCCCTTAGGAATCTTGGTATGAAACTCAGCTTTGGGTGGAGAGATTTGGAAGGGACCATTGGGTGTCAACATAGGCTCTGTAGGACCTGAAGATGTGGACTCAGGGACAGACGAAGCAGGAGGCGTGGAATACTGACGAGACCGAGTTGGAAGGTTAAGGTCGACGGTGAGAGGTTGGTCAGAGGCCATCATGAGAATCTGGTAATCGGAGGAACCAAAAGGGGAAGGTTGAGTGGTTACCGGGGCATGAGGTGGTTGAGTGGCCACGAAGCCTTGTTGGGGGAAAGGATTGGTAAACAGAGCGGGTTGAGAAGTAGTCGTATTGGGAGGGACAGTAGGGAAGGAATGATGTCCCCTCACTGGGGCCTGAGATTCCCACATCTTCCACATCCATGGTAATAGGGGACAGTCATGAGTGTAATGACCATAAATACCGCAACACGAACAGGGCTTATTGGTGCGAAGAGGCCTGTCCAACTTGGGCTGAGAGCCTTGTGGCTGATTAGCAGTGTTAGAATCAATACTTGGATTGTTGGGTCCATGATTACTAGAGGCAGATTGATTGCCTTTCCTCTTTCCTTGAGAAGGGAGAGAATTAGTCGCGCCCTGCTGTGCAAAGACTTTCCCTAGAGGGGGAAGTAAGTGCGGCTATGGGGGTTGAGAAGGCAAGGGAGGGAGATGTCCAAATGCTGGAGGAGCGGGGACACCGGGCTATGGGTAAGGATAAGGGTTAGGATGGGCAACATTGAGGTAAGCAGGAGGGTGGGCAAAAGGAGGAGGCATGTCGTATCCTGGATACATGCTCCCTAGAGGGGGAAAAGTGTTGGAGGTGCTAGCCCCTCATGGAGGAAACCATAGCCCATAAGAGGTTGAGTAGTGGTATGTGAAAGAGCTCCAACGATACTGTCGGCAGGGTGAGATGCCCCCAGGGCGTTAGCGCCACCAGGTTTGGGGAGGTCAAGAACGACGGTATAAACATAACCAGATTGGGCATAGATCAGGTCATATTTCAAGGCTATTTGGAGGGCGGCTTCTTCGGTTTGAGGGAAATGGGAAGCGACATCTTTGCCGATGGGAGGTAAAGGAGAGTGAAGGAACCAGTCCATATAAACCCGATCTTCAAAGGTAGGAGCATGACATAATCTTCTTCTTCGCTGCCATTCCTGGACATGAACAGAAAGGCGGGTCGAAGAGGATTGATGGAAAGAAGTTAAAATCTTGGTACCAGTGTTGTATCGAAGAGGTAGCTGGAAATGAGATAAAAAGGTTTGGGCAATGGTCGCAAAAGTGGAATGGGAGGAGGTGGCCTGATCAACATACCATTTAGAAGCTTCATCGGTAACCGTGCATTAGAAAAATCTAAGACGGATGGAATCATCCATAATGGAATTGGATGAACACCAAATATGGAAAGATCGGATATGGTTGGAGGGCTCTTCACTAGCAAGGCCTTCAAACTTGGGAATGTCGAAGGGGAGCTTGGTTGGCATAGCAGGCCAACTAATATCATGGCAGATAGGATCGTTGATCAACTTATTGAAATCGGGAAGACTGAGACCGGCCATATAAGGGAGGAAAGGGATAGTCGAGGTAGTTTCCGTGGTGGTTCCACTAGTAACAGACCCAGCAGTGGGGTTTCTAGTGTTAGGTCCTGAATTGGACATGGTGAAGGTAATAGGGGGAGAACCAGAAGTAGGGGGAGAACCCGAACAATCAGAAGTAGATTCGGAGTACGGACTCGAGGAAGGACTAACTTGATGACGGCGGGAAGGAGTAAGTCGATGAACTGGAAACTGAGGGTGAAGACCAAGAAATCTCCGGGATAAATGCCTTGGAGGTGCAATGGTGACGGGAAGAAGAATGATCGATAAGGGCACGGAGGGGCAGAATCAATTGAGGTCAATGTCGAAACAAGGGCATATAGGTGCAGTGTCAATTGATTTTAAAGTCTTTGCCAGGCGGTGTTAACCAGGCTCTTCTTCACTTAGGGTCAGTGTGTGGCGTGTGTTAATTTTAATTTTTTAAACCTAGACGTTTTGAGAGTAAAAGAAAAAGTGTGCTACGTAACTGAAAATAAATCTACAAGTAATAGTATATAATGCTGAAATAATAGAAAATTAACAGCTAACAATGCATCGATCTAACCCAAGAAGGTGGGTCTCTCAAAACTAGTCTAAAAAGAGGGAAAAAATATAGTCAAAACACACTTGAAAAGAGGCCGATAGATCTAAGGTCGGGAGGGATAGGGATCTAAAGGATAAACCTGCTGGAAAGAGGTGTAGAGAACAACAAAGAGGCAGAGGCAAGGTTGTTGTAACAAGAGGGGAGATCAGCTAAAGGTAGGAGGGACAAAGAGTTGGCCCTAGAGGTAAACCCAAACAAAACTATATGACGTGATTTGAAAGGGATAAGAGCTGATCTAAAGGGATCTGAAGAAGAGGTATCAGATCTGAAAAGAAGAAGGCTGAAACTCTGAAAATTCAGACGTCTGAAACAGCTAAAACTCGCCCACAAAAAGTGGAGGGTACTAAAGCCCTAAGGGGAAATATTCCCACTTAGTTGAGTGAAACAGATCAGAAACAAGTCCAAACGAGTAGAGACGGAGGCTGGAAAATCCTGACAGAAGCTTCAGAAAAACACAGAAAAATTGCTGGAAAATTGTAGAAGAAAGGGAAGGTCGCAGATTCTGACCTGTTTTCAGTCCAGGTTGTAGTTTTGGGGCAGAAAAGTGTGCCCTCTAGTCTAGGTCGCAGTTTTTGGGCCGATAAGTGCGACCTGCAGATCCGGGTCTCTCGGCGGCAGATTTCAGAAAAAAATTTCGTTTCAGCTACGGCTGATGTCTGTCACCTGCGCAATAGGGCCAGAAACACACGGAAGTTAAAAATTTGAATGTTTAAGGGTTTTAGAGGTGAAAAACGCCATAAAAATAGGAAAATCAAAAAACTGAAGAGAAACCCTAGGGTCTGAAATAGCTGGATATGTAGGAATATATAAAACGACAGCAGTCGCAAAAGAAAACTCGTGTGGAGTCGCCAATTGTTAGTATGAATCTTTCGTTAGAAAAATATCACTTTAGCTACGCATAACAAATAGCCCTAACATCGATTATGGTTGCCAATATCTTTAAATCCGTAGTTAGGTGATCCAAATAAAACTGCACAAATCTAGATCTAAGCATAAAAGATATTAAGTAGTGAAAATAAAATGTCACTCCATGCATCCAATAGACAAGACAAGAACGATGTATTTGAAAGAATTTTTTATATTAAAAGGGGGCACCTGAGAGGAAAAAAAGAAAGGTGTTTTCCGGTTCTCCTCAATGGGATGGGTTCTTGAAAGTCCTCAGCATTTCAGATCTAACATCTCTCTCTCTTGTTGGTGTAGAAAACTCAGACAAACATAGAACTCAATGGGAGCTCACAAGGCAAAAATGGAGAATGTGACCAAGAGTATAGATCCAGAGTGATCTAATGCAATGGAAGGTGACTAATGAATGGGGAAAACTCTTCTATTTATAACAAAATATTAGGGCGATCTAGAACTTGGTGCATGAATAAAATATTATTAATCAAATTCTAGAACCACCTTTTAGGAATATTTTATTATATTTGTTGGAGGGAAAAGGATTTTTGACTTGGGTCAATTCCTTTATTTATAAATAATAAATAAATAAATGATTTATTTACTATTTTTAAGGAAATGGTGGGAATATAATTAAATAAATAATTATTTATTTAATTATTTATAAATGATTTAGTCAAATTTAACTAGGAATATTATTTAAATAGGATTTAAATAACTTATTCCTAGGAAATAATCAAATAAATAAGGATTTATTTAATTGATTTTCTTGTTTTGGGTTAAATATGACCAGGAAATATAAACAAATATAGATTTGTTTATTATTTCCTTTTGGGGTTTCCTGTTTAGACCATAAACAACTTAATAAAGGTGTTTTACTAAGTTATTTCACATAGTGAAAGCAATTTTACTTAGGGTAAAATTGGTCTTACATGGTGTACTTGGGTTCATCTAATGATAATAGATTAGATGACCAAAAAATGGTGTAACATTTAGTTTTGGTGTTGAGGACGCAGTACTATGTAGTGGCCACATCAAGGAGGTTTCATTGCAGAAAAGTGAACGTGGAGAAGAACTCTCGAGGCTCTAGCTGCTGCGTTATAGTTTTATTAAAGTTTGTTTTTCTTGGAGTGTTGATCTTTGTGCAGATTTCATCTCTACAAAATTACTTTTTCTACATAGTATACTTCATCAATGGCTGGAGGTATTATTTAATGGGCAATTTTAAGTTTTAATTTTCGATTCCTTTTAATTATTTATTCTGCATTTTGAATCGTTATTTTATTATAACATTTGGTATCGGAGCAAAGTTTTATCTCTGCCTTGGTGATTATAGACATATTTTGAGAATTTTCTGAATTCAATTATTTGGATATAGGTATAATTTTTTTTCTCAATTTTATGATTATAATATTTATTTAGTGCAATTTGAATAATTGTTGTGCAATTTAATTTGCATGAATTAATTATTTCTTCTCTAGTTAAAATATGCTATTTTGGATGAGTAAACGAGACCCATTGTTAAAATTTATGCATGAATATTGTAATTTTATTTATGCAAATTATCATTATTCTCATGTCAAGTTAATTTTTTTTTTTATGTAAATAATGTCTAGTGATCAATATAATTTTAATTGATTAAGAGAATAGCCACAACATCTCTAAGTAAATAAAATTATATATATTCTTATTGATTATGATATTTAGACATTAATTGTAATTAATTATACTAAATATAATAAATTTTATCCTACAGGATTTTTTGTTATATTTATGTAATTAATTATGATAAAATATTCATAACTTACCCACAGGAATTATGAATTAATAGTTTTATCATAAAGTTCAAAACTTTAGACATTAATTGTAATTAATTATACTAAATATAATAAATTTTATCCCACAGGAATTTTTGTTATATTTATGTAATTAATTAGGATAAAATATTCATAACTTACCCACAGGAATTATGAATTAATAGTTTTATCATAAATTTTAAAACTGAGATAGAATTTATAACAACTCATAATCATAATATACCCTTAGAACTATGAATTAAGTGAATAATTTGATAAATTCTATCATAAAGAATAAATAAATTTGCTTGAAATAAAAATTTTGTCCATGGACAATTTTTGTGTCATTAGATTCAATTTTAAGCGTGATTTACATTGGTAAAGCATGAAATTTTATTTAGGCCTCAATTTTAACATAAGCATGTGATCTTTAATTTTATGTAGCTGTACAACCTGGAAATTTCTCTGAAATTCGTGCTGATATCCCTGAACTTAAGAGAGATAACTATAAGGTTTGGAAGGAGAGAGTTCTCCTTCATTTGGAGTGGATGGACATAGACTATGCTATTAGGAAAGATGAACCACCAAAACTCACGAATACCAGCACTGCAGCGGACATCACGCTTTATGAACGATGGGAACGATCTAATTGCCTAAGCGTGATGTTCATTAATACTAAAATTTCAGATGGTATTCGTGGTTCCATTGAACATCATCAAAAGGTCCAAGACTTATTGAAAGCCATTCATAATCAATTCGTCACTTCATACAAGGAACTAGCAAGCACCCTAATCATGAAGTTCTCATCTCTAAGGCTCACCAGTGTGAAAGGTGTGCACGAGGACATTATGAAAATGAGGGACACTATGGCTCAATTGAAGAAACTCGAGGTTGAAATATCAAATTCTTTCCTGGTGCACTACATCCTGAACACCCTTCTGCACCACTACGGACCCTTCAAAATCTCATACAACACACATAAGGATAAATGATAAATTAATGAACTCATGACCATGTGTGTTCAAGAGGAAGAGAGACTGGTGATGGAAATGGGAGAAAGTGCAATGCTGGCAACGTGAGGAAAGGGAAAATCTCAAGCCAATCGGAAAGGGAAAGGTAAAATACCTCCCAAAGCTGATATCAAGAAGGATTCCAAGTGTTTCTTCTGTAAAAATAAGGGACACATGAAGAAGGAATGAGCGAAATTTCAGAAATGACTTGCGGACAAAGGTAATCCAATCTCGTTTGTTTGTTATTAATCTAATATGGTTAATGTCAATATTAACACCTGGTGGATTGATTCTGGATCAAAAATTCACATATCGAATTCCTTGCAGGGTTTGCAAAACCTAAGGAAGCCAGTGGGAAGTGAGAAAAACATCTTATCAGGAAACAAGATGGGCTCGCATGTGGAACCTATAGGAACATGCTATTTAACTTTAAGTAGTGGCTTTGTTTTAGAATTAGAAAAGACCTTTTATGTTCCAAGTTTTTCTAGAAACTTGATTTCAGTTTCAAGGCTTGTACCTTTTGGATATTCCTTTAACTTTTCAGAAAAATCCTTCAATTTATTTTATAAATCTGATTGTGTTGGGAATGCTATTTTGTCTACTAGTCTTTACTGCATTAATTTACAAAACAATGTCACTTATGATTCAATGCATGTTCACACTGGCACTAAAAGATGTGTTATTAATGAAAATTCCTCTAAATTATGGCATTGGAGACCAGGTCATATCTCCATAGAAAGAATTAAAATATTGATAAATGAAGGGGTACTTAATACTCTAGATTTTAGTGATTTTGAGACTTGTGTGGACTGCATAAAGGGAAAGTAGACCAACAAGTCAAAGAAAGGTGCCAATAGAATTTCGGACATATTAGAGGTCATACACACTGATATATGTAGTCCAAACATGGGCTCACATGGTCAGAGATACTTCATATATTTTATAGATGATTACTCACGATATATGTATCTCGACATGCTTCATAAAAAGAGCGAAGCATTAGATGCCTTTAAGATCTTTAAGGCTGAAGTAGAGAATCAATGCAGCAAGCAAATTAAGATCGTGAGATCAGATAGAGGTGGAGAATATTATGGTAGATACACAGAAGATGGACAAGCACCTGGGCCATTTGCAAAATTTCTTCAAGAGCATGGGATTGTTTCCCAATACACCATGCCTAGTTCACCTGACCAGAATCGTGTAGCAGAAAGAAGAAACCAAACATTATTGGACATGGTGCGGAGTATGCATAGCAGCTCCAATATTCCTAAATCCTTGTGGACTGAAGCACTTCAGACGACAGTGTATATATTAAACTGAGTTCCAACCAAGGTGGTTCGTAAAACGCCATTTGTATTATGGAAAGGTTGGAAACCGATTTTGCGACATATGCACATTTGGGGATGCCCGTCTAAAGTGAGAATATATAATCCACAAGAGAAGAAGCTGGACCCAAGGACCATTAGTGGGTATTCCATTGGATATGCTGAAAGGTATAAAGGTTATAGATTTTATTGTCCATCTCATAGCACTAGGATTGTGGAATCAAGAAATGCAAAGTTTCTTGAAAATGACTTGATCAGTGGGAGCGATCAAACCAAGAACATAGTTACTGAGAAGGATCATTCAGAATCTCAACCTTCAACCTCAAGTGATAGATTGGTTATTTTTCATAGCACCCCTCAAGTACAAACTGGTGTTGAGCAACCAATTGTTGAAGTTCCACAAGCTGCTGACAACATTCCAGTAGATCAGATAACTCAAGAATTGCCAAGAATTTTTGAACAACAAGTTGAACCACATACTTCTCAGGAACATGGTGGTACAACATTAAGAAGATCTACTAGACCAAAGAAATCAGAAATACCTGATGATTATATTGTGTATCTGCAAGAATCTGACTACAACATTGGACCCGAAAATGATCCTGAGTCTTTTTCACGAGCCATGAGTTGCAAAGAATCAGAATTATGGTACGATGCCATGAAGGAAGAGATGAATTCTATGAAGAGTAACGAATTTTGGGATCTTGTTGAGTTTCCTAATGGTGCAAAAGCCATTGGATGTAAATGGGTCTTTAAGACAAAGAAAGACTCATTGGGCAACATTGAGAGATACAAGGCAAGACTCGTTGCAAAGGGATTCACTCAGAAAGAAGGAATCTATTACACGGAGACTTTCTCTCATGTATCTAAGAAATATTCCTTGCACGTTATTATGGCATTAGTAGCTCATTTTGACTTGGAGTTGCACCAAATGGATGTTAAAATGGCATTTCTCAATGGAGATCTAGAGGAGGAGGTTTACATGAAACAACCTGAAGGATTCTCTTCTAGTGATGGTGGGCAATTGGTTTGCAAGCTCAAGAAATAATTATACGGATTAAAACAAACATCCCGCCAATGGTATTTGAAATTTCATAATGTAATTTCTTCTTTCAGTTTTGTAGAAAACATTATGGATGAATGTATATACCTGAAAGTCAATGGGAATAAAATCTGTTTTCTTGTTTTATATGTGGATGAAATTTTGCTAGCAACCAATGATAAGGGTTTGTTGCATGAGGTGAAACAATTCCTCTCTAAAAATTTTGATATGAAGGATATGGGTGAGGCATCTGTTGAGTCTCAAATCTGCATCTTTTCCATACACCTTTCTATCCCTTTTTCATTCACCTGAACCTCCCAAGTTGTCAATATCATTGTATATTAATTGCAAAAGAGCATCTAAAATGGTTTTTAACTATATTTTTGTGTCTGATGTTTGATTTAGATTTTGCTCATTTAGCTGCGGAATCTTGCCACTTTCCGCAGCTGCTGCAACTTTCCGCAACCATTTTGTGAAACTCTATGTTACAGGTGTCTTCAGGTAAAACGAGCCACATGGGCAAGTCAGAAATGATGTGGACATGGATCGTGTCCTATTGGCTCGAGGAAATTCACCTAAGGAGGCTACGGTCAAAGGTGGCCAAGTGGAAGTCAATCGTAGAGTCCCACGGTGACAGGACTCTGTTTCTCGTCACGTGGAGATTTCTATGGCCGTTTCTGAATTGCGGGAGACAAATCAACATCTGTACATGGCTCCATAAGCCGAATTCAAACATCCACTCTTCATAAATTTACTCCTCAACGCGGCCATGATCCTAGATCTCTGGGCGTAATGGTTTACGTGTTTTGTATCAGCATTAACTTTAGGAAATTAGTTACACCACCTTCAGTTATAAATAATGCGTTTGCATACGCATAAGAGTTAGTTTTTATTAGTCTCCATTATCCTCCAGATAGCTCTGTAATGTAATTACGTTGCCACTGTGCCGTAATATCACCTTGCTGTTATGACTGCATTTTAATATATACGAAGACTCTGTTTCCAAGCGTAATTCGTACTTGAAGTCTATTGCCAAGGCTGGTGTAGAGGGCCCCTGCACAGCTGAGGTTTTGTGCATTATTGTATAGTTCTTGTTTTATTTCTTTAAGCTCATTGTGCCATAATTCATTCATATGTTTATACATTGCATCTTTCATAGTATATATGCTTCATTTCTGTTTATAATCTTTCATGATTAACATTTTACTTATGTCTTTCATGTTTTGTGTTATTGTTAACTAATCAGTGTTATAGTTCTTGTTTTATTTCTTTAAGCTCATTGTGCCATAATTCATTCATATGTTTATACATTTCATCTTTCATAGTATATATGCTTCATTTCTGTTTATAATCTTTCATGCTTTACATTTTACTTCTGTCTTTCATGTTTTGTGTTATTGTTAATTGATCAGTGTTCTTGTTTCAGGTTATAAATAGGCAGCCCGGGCATTTGCATAACTTTTTGACTAATGACATGGAATTAATATTGTTCTGCTGCTAATTTACTTTTCCTAGTTTCTGTTTAATTTCAGTACTGCTTTGTTTATTTCAATCTTGCATATTTGTTTTAGTAGTTAGATTTAGATATATCAAATTGTTCATATCATTTTCAATTACCTCCGAAAGCCACAGCTGGACTGATGGTGAGGGATTGAATTATGAATGTGTAGTTTGATATTAGTTTACTTTCTGCAAGTTATATATATTAAATTGCTCATGACATCTTCAGTTACCTCCGAAAGCCACAGCTGGACTGATGGTGAGGGATTTCATTATGAATGTGTAGTTTGATATTAGTTTACTTTCTGCAAGTTAGATATATTAAATTGCTCATGACATCTTCAGTTACCTCCGAAAGCCACAACTGGACTGATGGTGAGGGATTGAATTATGAATGTGTAGTTTGATATTAGTTTACTTTCTGCAAGTTAGATATCAGGTTACTCAAATTGTTTATGGTTACCTCCGAAAATCATAGTTGGACTAATGATGAGGGATCAGAAGATAAGTTGATATAATTTGATTTAGATTTACTTTGTTGCAACTTTTGGATTTCTTTCAGCATAGTTTCTTTTGTGTTTGAACATCAGCAAGAATAATGAGTTTCATGATCAGTAGTTCATCGTTTGATTTATTAGACTAGCAGCACATTTTCATTTCAGCAGCACATTTTCATTTCCTTTCAAGTTTTGTCATTGTATGTTTCAAATTCCTTTTGAAGTTTCAAGTTGGTAAATCATTATAAAGGATATCATTTCCTTGAACAATCGTAACCATACTTGTTTTTATTTTTTTCATCTCACATTAGAAAACCAAAAACGACAAAAAGTTAAGAAATAGGTTATCTTGCACATATAGTGCGCCACACTTCATCAGCTTACGAATCCCGGATTGATAAATTAATGTAGCAATTTAGGACACACTAAATTGACCAAACATTTTGGCGCCGTTGCCGGGGAAGTGTAACTAGGTAGCCAATTTCTTAAAAAAAAACAAAATAACAAAAGAAGGGAAAACTTGATAACTTCTTGAAGTATGCTCTCCTCTTGCACCTAGTGTGATCTGGAGGATCAGAAAAGAGAGTTATTGGTTCAGTAATTTCTTAAGTATGCTCTCTTCTTGCACCTAGTGTGACCTGGAAGATCAGAAAGAGAATTAGTAGCCCAACTTTAAAAAATAAAAAATAAAATAAAAAAATGACATGCATAGAGCAAGAGATTCTAGGGGAAGGTTTATAGCTAAAGCCAAGAGTTCGATTTTCACAACTCCATCTTCTTCAAGGCATAGACCAGATTCACCACCATCTACCCCTAGCCTTAATATTTTTGAAATTCAAGGAACAGCTGAATTAGAGGATTCTCCTATACCACCTACTAAATCCCATTTAGAAAACAAAGAGACTCTCTCTCATCCTCCCTTGATAGAAAAACTATAGGAATTTAAGGACTCTAAAAAAACTATCATGGCAGAGGAAATAATAGATGGATTTGGAGGGAGAGGTAGAGGTAGAGGAGGAGGAAACAATGGAGACAACAATGGTGAAGATAATAATGGAAGAAATAGGGAAGGAGATAACTTGTTTGGATTCCCTATAGTTGATGAGGAAACTCATACAACAATGAAAAATATCTCACCATCTGTCCTCCCCAACTTTTATGGATTGCGAAGTGAGGATCCTGAAACATTTCTGTTTGAGTTTGAAGTCGTGTCCGAACCGATGACTATATGGAAGACTCTAAAAAACTCAAACTGTTTCCTTCAACTTTGAAGGGAGCTGCTTTGAAATGGTTCATGGGATTAGCTACTCAATCTATTAGGACTTGGAATGATATGAAACAAACATTTTTGGATAGATACTTGGACTATTGTATGCCCACCAATCACAAGGACGAGGTATTCAAAATGATGCAAAAAGAAGACAAAAATTTGGAAGATTTACTTGAAAGATTTCAATACAACTTGAAAAGAGAAAAGATGAGCAACTTAGATGATGAAACCTTGAAAGCCCTCATATTAAAAGCCATTAGAGATGAATGGATAGATATTTTAAACATGATGGGGAAAGGAGACATTTTTCAACTTCCACTTCGTGATATAACAGAACTATGTGTCCATCTCTCAAGAGGAAAATCTAAAACAGGAAAAGGGCCTAGGGATCCTTCTCTTATTAGGGCTAACAAATCTGCAACTGGATCAGTAAGTAGGGCAGAGATTGGTAATATGATTGATGAATTCAAAACTGATATCTTAGGGAGCCTTAGTGAACAACTAGACACCCTTAAAATCCAAAACAAGCAGAAAGCATAAACAGATGCTTTAGCCATCTTTTTTCCGAAATGTAGGAAGAAACATGCTTTAAGGGAATGTCCCTTGGATGCAAAAGTTGTAGAAACATGTATGATTTGCTCAGAGAATCATGAGATCAAGGATTGTCCTTCAATTCCTGGACTCAAAGTTGTCTTTCAAGAAGACCCAAATTTAGTAGAATCTCTCTGTTTTGTTGCAAGGAGACCTTGGCAGGGACAACAAACTCAAGGGTTTAACAACCCTATGAATTTTCAAACCCCACCAAATTGGAATCCTTGGCAACAACCTTGGCCCCAACATCAAAATCAATATCAGCCATGGGTACAAGGGATGCAAAATCCTTATGGGAGATTTGCTCAATTTTATCAATATCCTCCATCTTTTCAAAATCAACAAGCTCCACAACTTCCAAATGTAAATCCACAACTTTCATTGCCATTTCCACAACAACAACCTTCTCAACAAAATCCAAATCCTCAACTCATGCTCCCATACCAACAAAAGACAAATCAACTTCCAGCTCAGCCATTGCTAAATCCTAACAATAAAAATCCTCAGAATACTTACATGGTAGAAGGACAACAATTTCCTACCTATATGATTGTTCCTCTCAACGATGTACAACTCAGATCTGGTAGAGTTTTAGAAAAACCTTCTATAGATATTCAAGAGCAAGATACCTCTGAGGAGGACTCTCTTAAGGTCAATAAGGGTTCTGAGGAAGAATCTCTTAAAAATTCAAACATTCAAAAAGAAAAAGAAAAGTTAACACCCACAACTCCTATAGTTGAGCAACCTGCATCTTCATATACACCTCCTTTTCCTGAAAGACTAAAAATTGACAAGGGGGTGGAAAAACAAATCTTGTTGCCTAACTATGATTTTCTAGATGAATTGAAGAATGTTTGTATCAAGATTCCTTTGTTACAAGCCATTCGAGAGATTCCTATTCTAGCAAAAACAATAAAGGAGTTGAGTTTCAAAAGACCAGGAAGAAAACTAAAAGACACAAGAAGAATCCACCTGGTAGGAAAAATTGCAGATATTATGATGGGAAAAATTACCATGCAGAAGTATGTAGATCCAGGAAGTCCAATTGTCAAGACACATATAAACGGGATAGAAATTCCAAACACATTGATTGACTTAGGGGCTGCTATCAACATTATGAGTAGACAAACTATGGACCAGCTAAAATTTCCTAACCTTCTTTTTACACCTACTTTACTGAAACTTGCAGATCGATCCATTATTAAACCAGATGGTGTATTATAAGATATTTCAGTCTCCTTAGATTCTTGGGAATATCCGGTAGATTTTATGATTTTGACTCCCAAAAGTAATCTAGGAGGGCACCCACGTATCTTAGGAAGACCTTGGCTAGCCACAGCTGATGCTTTTATTAGTTTTATATCTGGGGATATGTACATTTCTAATGGTAATTTGACAAAGAAATTCAATTTGTGTCCTCCAGCAAAAGCAATCACAGAAGTAGGAGACAATGAATGGGTCGATGATGAGGACATTATACAACCTGTCTTTGCCATTTCTGAAATCAGTGAGGATAGTCAAATTCTGAACACATTAGAAAATTTTGAGATATCTTTAGAATATGACCCCACACAATTTCAGTTGGAATCTGACATAGAATATTTATCATCAAGAAAAATGTCTCTTTACTCTATGGAAGAGTTTGGTATTTCTACTATTGAGATTTTTCCAGGAAAAACATTGAATATCAACAAGCATTTGGAAAAGTCACAACAAGAAGAACTAACCAAAATCTTGCAAAAACATTCTACTGCATTTGCATGGGAGTATACTAACATGAAAGGTATTGATCCTAAGACTTGCATCCATCATATCTATATTGAGGAAAACAGTAGACCAATCAGACAACCTCAAAGAAGGATGAATCTAAATCTTAGGGAGATAGTGAAAGAAGAGCTCCAAAAATTACTTGATGTAAACTTCATTTATCCAATTTCAGATAGCCGATGGGTTTCTCCTTTGGTTATAGTACCTAAAAATAATGGTAAATGGAGGGTATGCATTGATTACAGGGAATTGAACAAAGCAACTTTGAAGGATCACTTTCCTTTGCCTTTTATTGATCAGGTATTAGATACATTAGCATGTAAAAAGTACTTTTCATTTTTGGATGGTTTTAGTGGTTATAATCAAATTCAGGTAGCACCTGAAGATCAAGATAAGACCACATTTACTTGTCCATGGGGAACTTTTGCCTACCGAGTGCTTCCTTTTGGGTTATGTAATGCACCAGCAACATTCCAAAGAGCAAGACTAGGAATTTTTTCTGATCTAATTCATGATTGTGTAGAGGTTTATATGGATGATTTTACAGTTTATGGTAATTCATTTGAAGAGGCATTAGAAAATTTGGAAAAAGTTCTCATAATATGTAAAGAAACAAACCTTTCATTAAGCCATGAAAAATGCTTTATGATGTTTACTAAAGGGATTGTTTTAGGACATCATATTTCAGGAGATGGGATTAAGGTTGATAGATCAAAAGTTGAAGTCATCTCCAAGTTACCTATTCCAAATTGTCAAAGAGATGTTAGAAGTTTTCTGGGATTTACTGGTTACTATAGAAGATTTATAGAAAACTTCACTAAAATAGCATCTCCACTCTTCAAATTGCTTACAAAAGACTGTGAATTTAAATGGGATCCTGATTGTCAATCAGCCTTTGAAACTTTGAAAACAAGAATATATGAAGCACCTATCTTGAGAGGACCAAATTGGAAACTCCCTTTCCATATTTCTACGGATGCTTTAGATACAGCTCTAGGAGCTGTGTTGGGTCAAAAAGATTTAGTTCCTTATGCCATTTATTATACTAGTAAAAATTTGACTCCCACAGAGTTGAACTATACTGTGACTGAAAAAGAGTTTTTAGCTGTTGTTCATGCAATTAATAAGTTTAGACATTACATAACAGGCTATGAAACTTTTATTCATACTGACCATTCTGCAATTAGATATTTAATGAACAAACCTGTTACTAATGGCAGAGTGACAAAATGGCTCTTACTTTTGCAAGAATTCAATATTACTGTGTTGGATAGACCAGGAAAACAAAATACAGTAGCTGATTTCTTGTCTAGGATTCAAAATACTAAAGAAGATTCTCTTGTAGAGGATAAGTTTCCTGATGAATACTTGTTTGCAGTAACTATTAAGACTCCTTGGTATGCAGATATTGCTAACTATTTGGTTACAGGGAAACTGCCTTCACATTTATTTCCAAATGAAAAACGAAAAATTATTCAAGAGAGTTCAAAATATTCATGGATTTCTAACGAATTGTTTAAAACAGGGCCAGATCTTGTGATTAGAAGATGTGTCAGGGAAGATGAAATGCCTGATATTCTTAAGGCATGTCATGATGAACCATGCGGCAGACACTTTGCAGACAAAAGGACGGCCTATAAAATCCTCTCTTTAGGATATTATTGGCCTTCCATGTTCAAAGATGCAAAACAATATGTCAAAAGGTGTGATAGCTGCCAAAGAGTAGGGAAACCTACCCTTTCAAATGAAATGCCATTGCAACCACAGGTACTCATTGAACCCTTTGAAAAATGGGCTTTAGATTTCATTGGACCTATTAATCCACCATATAAGCAAAATAAATATATATTGGTTTGTACTGATTATGTTACTAAATGGGTAGAAGCCAAAGCATTAGTATCTGCTACTGAAAATTCAGTTGTTCATTTTCTTTATGAGGATATTTTTACTCGCTTTGGTGTTCCAAGAGAAATTGTGACAGATCAAGGAAGCCAATTCACATCCAACTTGGTGGAAAAATTGATGGAAGAATACAAAATCAAGCACAAAAGATCTACTCCTTACCATCCGCAAGCAAATGGTCAAGTGGAGTCTACAAACAAAGTTCTTGAAAGTATCATCACCAAAACTGTTCATCTACATAGAAGAGATTGGGCAGAAAGGCTTTCTGAAGCCTTGTGGGCCTACAGAACTACATGGAGAAATACAACAAGACATTCTCCCTATGAACTTGTTTATGGGAAAGAAGTCCTGCTCCCCATTGAGTTCCAAGTCAAGACCTTCAAGATAGCAGTTCAGTTGGGGATGGACTTATTAGAAGCCCAAAAGCATAGAATGGAGCAATTGAATGAGCTAGATGAGATCAGACAAGAAGCAATTTTAAGAACTGATCTAGTTCAATATCAAAGAGCTAAATGGCATGACAAGTACATAAAAGAGAAGAAATTTCAAGAAGGAGATTGGGCATTGTTATTTGATTCCAAGTTTAAAGATTTCCAAGGAAAATTTCAGACTCATTGGCTTGGGCCATATGAGATTGACAAGATCTTTAACAATGAAGCGGTAAGAATCAAGACCATTGATGAGTTTCAAACTCCTCTTATTGTGAATGGCCATAGATTGAAAGTTTATCATAAGCCACTCTCAAAAGAGGATTTTGTCAAAATGTTTCAAGAAAATTTTGCAATCAGGCTGGTACAGAAGAATTCTTCTTCTCCACCAGCCTAGCTTTTGTTCTTTTCAGTTAAAAAAAAAAAATATATATATATATATATATATATATATATATATTGTATAAGCCTGAAAACCAATCACTGATTGGCAGTCTTATACAGAAAATATTGGGTGAAAATCAGGAACACATGACACCCTATATTTTCCAAAAAAAAAAAATCTCTCTCTTTCATTTCACAAGTCTTGTGACCACCCACTCCATTCCATTCCACTTCATTCCACTCCACTTCACTCCACTTCATTCCATTTCACTTCATTTTTCATTCCATTTTCACCAATAAAATTCTTTTTCATGACCATTCCATTCAGTCATTTGTCATCCGTTCATTTCCATTCACTCAAATAATAGTTGTGTCAGTTTCCGCAGCTGACATCTGTTTCCGCAGCTGACACCAGTTTCCACAGCCAGAAGCAGATTCCGCAGCTACTACTCTGTTTTCAAAAGAATGTACAGCCAGATGTTATTTCCATAATCATGAAATAAAATGCAGGTAGGAGGACCAAAAAAAATGAAGACATGGAGCATTCAAGATATCAATGAAGAGCAACAAATTGAAGACCGAGGAAAAAGGAAAAGATTCCAAGGTATGAGTAAAATTCATTTCAAATAGCATTGAAAACACATTTTTATATAGTTCTAAAACCATAAGCTCCATCCATTATGTGCAATGATTATATTGACAAATTCCGTAACCCTTTCACGATCTCCATATGATCCTCCCGCATTCATTCTCAAATGGTTCCATAATTAAAACCCCCGATCTTCACTCATACTCCGATATTCCACCGGTGACAATGAGACGTAGTTGATTTGACCACGGGCTCTTACAGCCGCATAAATCCATAGCCGTTATTTAATCATGCTCACATTTATTTTGCAGCCACCAAATTTCAAAACACTGTTGGATGTGTTATACTCCTCCCATTGTTCTGTTAATCTCACAGCCGTATCTTTGTCGTGCTCATGAAACCCCTCTCTGTTCCGCCTCACTCCATTTCGTTCTTTGTTACGCTGCAGCCTGTATACCCACTCTCTGATATCTACCTACAGTCATTTTGCTCATTTCCATGTATTCAGCCATTCTACTTCCATTGAACCCTCACGCAGGCAAATTTTTGAAGAGCAGAAAGAAGAATGGGTAAATTGCTAAGATCAGAACCAGACGGACCTAAATTCATGGAGGGATATCCGCAAGTAAGGGATATATTGAAGAAAGCAAAGTGGCTGCGGTTTATCCAAAAGTTCAGAGGCTATCATAAAGAAGTGACAAAAGCATTTGCAAGGTCGTTCAATGGCTTGGAAGTAGAGATTGGAGACCTTAATTTTGCGGTGAACGAGGCATCTATAGCATCTTCCACGGAACTTCTTCAAGAGGGTGAGCGTTGGTTTAAGAATAAAAGCATTAGTGATGAAGCCTGGAGAATAATCTTACGAAACCAAGGTACGTACATAACTATTTTTAAAAGAGGAATTCCTGTTCATGCATTGAAAGAGGAATGGGCTACTTTGCTGCTAGTTGTTCAAAAATTCATTACCTATGAAGGCCGTTTTGGGTCCATGTATATGTACCATACCAGATTGCTGATGAATTTTCTAGATAATCAAACTCTCAATCTCCCATATTTTCTATTAAATAGTTTGAAGAAAATGTCTGTGACTGTTTAGAAACATTTAGGAGATGTAGAACCACATCTATATCACCATGGTCTTGTAAAAATTTTGATTGCAAAAGAGTTAAAGGAGAATGAAGACACATGGGAACAATTTTTTATTAGAAATTTCTTTGAGGAACCTCAAGAAATTCCTGAAGGTAGCATATCAAGAAGGAGTAGGAAAAAGAGAACAAATGATGAAATCCAAAATACTCCTACTACTACAATTGAAAGAACTGATAGGGAAGAGAGACTGTCAAAGAGGAAGAAGAAAGAAACTAAGGGTAAGAAGCCAATAACACCAAAAGAGAGAAAAAGTATTGAGGCTATACATCAAACCCCTTCTTCCGAAGAAGAAGATCATCAAGTGTTATCTGAGAGATTAGTTCATCTTCAAAAATAGTCATCTATGGCCAAGAAGACAGAGAAAGGGAAACAAAAGCAAAAGGACAATGGTCCACAGCGTGTGAGAAGAAGTTCCAGACTTAAGGGGAAATTGAGGAAAACGCAAATGAAGGGTCCTCATTTCATTGATTTGGGAGAGGAAACATCTGAACAGTCCCCAGCTAACCATAGTCCATCTCACTCTCAGTCAGTTAGTGAACCTGGTTCATTTCATTCTCAGTCAGACATTGAACATAGTCCATCCCATTCTCAGCAAGATGTTGATGTGAGTCCTTCTCAGCCAGATTTTGAATATAACTCTCCTCCACGGCATTTTGGGGATAACCCAATAAAAATGACACCTGATATAGACCCCAAGTAGCAGGAAGTATATGATTATATAGAATCTTTGGAAAGAGAAGCTACGGGCCCCAGTACTTCATCCATTCAGCCTCACACAGTACAAAATGATTTAGTCCAATCACTGAAACATGAAGTCTTTGAGCTAGAGCTTTTAAATAAACACATTAAAAATGAAAATGAGGCATTGAAGGAACAAGGTAAATTGGAAAAAATCATTCATGATAATACCATGCTACATCTGGGAATATGGCATAAGAAGAACAAGAAATTGAAAAAGAAATGCCAGAAGTTAAGCAGAGCACTAGTGAATATCAAATTTAGATGCTTAATGAAGAAGCCTAGGATGTTGGCAGCACCAAGGAAGAAGAGGAGAGGGCTGGATGTACTGGCTGAAGTGTCAAGGCATATGAACTGAAGAAGGATTATCAAAATTTTGGTTGCATGAGGACATGCAACACCTTCACAATGGGGGTATGTTGAGTCTCAAATCTGCATCTTTTCCATACACCTTTCTATACCTTTTTCATTCACCTGAACCTCCCAAGTTGTCAATATCATTGTAAATTAATTGCAAAAGAGCATCTAAAATGGTTTTTAACTATATTTTTGTGTCTGCTGTTTGATTTAGATTTTGCTCATTTAGCTGCGGAATCTTGCCACTTTCCGCAGCTGCTGCAACTTTCCGCAGCCATTTTGTGAAACTCTATGTTATAGGTGTCTTCAGGTAAAACAAGCCACATGGGCAAGTCAGAAATGATGTGGACATGGATCGTGTCCTATTGGCTCGAGAAAATTCACCTAAGGAGGCTACAGTCAAAGGTGGCCAAGTGGAAGTCAACCGTAGAGTCCCACGGTGACAGGACTCTGTTTCTCGTCACGTGGAGATTTCTATGGCCGTTTCTGAATTGCGGAAGACAAATCAACATCTGTACATGGCTCCATAAGCCGAATTCAAACATCCACTCTTCATAAATTTACTCCTCAACGCGGCCATGATCCTAGATCTCTGGACGTAATGGTTTACGTGTTTTGTATCAACATAAACTTTAGGAAATTAGTTACACCACCTTCAGTTATAAATAACGCGTTTGCATACGCATAAGAGTTAGTTTTTATTAGTCTCCATTAGCCTCCAGATAGCTCTGTAATGTAATTACGTTGCCACTGTGCCGTAATATCACCTTGCTGTTATGACTGCATTTTAATATATAAGAAGACTATGTTTCCAAGCGTAATTCGTACTTGAAGTCTGTTGCCAAGGCTGGTGTAGAGGGCCCCTGCACAGCTGAGGTGTTGTGCATTATTGTATAGTTCTTGTTTTATTTCTTTAAGCTCATTGTGCCATAATTCATTCATATGTTTATACATTGCATCTTTCATGGTATATATGCTTCATTTCTGTTTATAATCTTTCATGCTTTACATTTTACTTCTGTCTTTCATGTTTTGTGTTATTGTTAACTGATCAGTGTTCTTGTTTCAGGTTCTAAATAGGCAGCCCGGGCATTTGCATAACTTTTTGACTAATGACATGGAATTAATATTGTTCTGCTGCTAATTTACTTTTCCTAGTTTTTGTTTAATTTAAGTATTGCTTTGTTTATTTCAATCTTGCATATTTGTTTCAGTAGTTAGATTTAGATATATCAAATTGTTCATATCATTTTCGCTACTCTCCGAAAGCCACACCGGAATGATGGTGAGGATTGACCATGAATGTGTAGTTTGATATTAGTTTATTTCGCAAGTTATATTAAATTGCTCATGACATCTTCAACACATTCAAAGCCATACCGGACCGATGGTGGAGGATTGAACTATGAATGTGTAGTTTGATATTAGTTTACTTTCTCGTGTTAACATAGTTTAAATTTCAAGACATCTTCAAGCATTTCAAAAAGCCTGCCACCGGACTGATGGTGAGGGATTGAATTATGAATGTGTAGTTTGATATTAGTTTACTTTCTGCAAGTTAGACATATTAAATTGCTCATGACATCTTCAGTTACCTCCGAAAGCCACAGCTGGACTGATGGTGAGGGATTGAATTATGAATGTGTAGTTTGATATTAGTTTACTTTCTGCAAGTTAGATATCAGGTTACTCAAATTGTTTATGGTTACCTCCGAAAATCATAGCTGGCCTAATGATGAGGGATCAGAAGATAAGTTGATGTAATTTGATTTAGATTTACTTTGTTGCAACTTTTGGATTTCTTTCAGCATAGTTTCTTTTGTGTTTGAACAACAGCAAGAATAATGAGTTTCATGATCAGTAGTTCATCGTTTGATTTATTAGACTAGCAGCACATTTTCATTTCCTTTCAAGTTTTGTCATTGTATGTTTCAAATTCCTTTTGAAGTTTCAAGTTGTTAAATCATTATAAAGGATATCATTTCCTTGAACAATCATAACCATACTTGTTTTTATTTTTTTCATCTCACATTAGAAAACCAAAAATGACAAAAAGTTAAGAAATAGGTTATCTTGCACATATAGTGCACCACACTTCATCAGCTTACGAATCCCGGATTGATAAAATAATGTAGCAATTTAGGACACACTAAATTGACCAAACAACATATTATGTCATCGGCTTTAAGATCCATAGGGATAGATTTCGAGGTATCTTGGGTCTGTCTCAGGAAACCTATATTAATAAAATTTTAGAGAGATTTCGGATGAAGGATTGTTCACCAAGTGTCGCTCCCATTGTGAAAGGTGATAGGTTCAATTTGAAACAATGCCCAAAGAATGAATTTGAAAGGGAACAAATGAAGAACATTCCATATGCTTCTGTTGTCGGAAGCCTAATGTATGCTCAAGTCTGCACAAGACCTGACATTGAATTTGTTGTGGGAATGTTGGGATGTTATCAAAGTGATCCAGGTTTAGACCACTGGGGAGCTACAAAGAAAGTAATGAGGTACCTTCAAGGAACCAAAAAATACATGCTTATGTATAGAAGGACGGGCAATTTGGAAGTAATTGGCTACTTAGACTCTGACTTTATTGGATGTGTTGATTCACGCAAATCAACATTAGGATACATTTTTATGATGGATGGTGGAGCTGTATCATGGAGGAGTGCCAAGCAGACCTTGATTTCCACTTCCAATATGGAAGCCAAGTTCTCCTCTGGTTTTGAGGCTACTTTACAAGGTGTATGGCTTAAGAGTTTCATTTCTGGGCTTAGAATTATGGATTCTATTTCTAAGCCATTGAGAATGTATTGCGACAATTCAACTGTTGTTTTTATCGCTAAGAACAACAAAAGTGGGAGTCAAAATAAACACATCAACATTAAGTATTTATCTATAAGGGAACATGTTAAAGAAAAGAAAGTGGTCATTGAACATGTTAGCACTGAGTTAATGATCGTTGATCCTTTGAATAAGGGCATGCCATTGTTTAAATTCAAGGATCATGTAATGAATATGGGACTTGGTTACATTATGTAGTTTCTCATTGTATGAACAATGTTATTTTAATGAAATTCTTAATTATTGTGATGTTTTTCTCATATTTATTTGCACCTTAATTTGATTTGAGAGAATTCATCTATGTAGGACCAAGAATGAACATAGGGTTTATTCATTAAGAAATTATTGCCACATAAATTTTAATAGAAATAAATGCATAGTAATACATGGAAGATAATACTCTTCATTAGAGGACTTATCACCATGATTCATGTATCTATTACTTAATATAGATTTTCAATGGGTTTTAAGATGAGACATTAAGATTGGAAGTATGGACCAAGGGGGAGAATTTTAAGCTCCCTCTCCCAACGTGCGATTTTTGGAAATTGATCTGCAGTTGTTTCCTTAAATTATGGAAACCAACTGCAGTTATTTCCTTAAATTAGGAAATAAAATGAAGTTAATTAATTTCTTTTTGGGAGCTTCTAAAGTGATCCGTTACTCCCATTGCAGTTATCTAGTCCGTTACTCCCATTACAGTTATCTACCATGATTTTTGGAACACATAACGAATAGCCAATAGAAGCTCGATGGAATCTCGGCTATAAATTATTTTGTTTGGTCCCCAAGCTCACTAACTCAATCCCCTTCAGCCTTACACCATTAATTCAGAGTGAGGAGAGCTTGGAAGTGCCTTTAGATTTTCTTTAGTGTTGGTGTTGAGGACGCAGTGTTATGTAGTGTCTATGTTAAGGAGGCTTCATTGCAAAAAAGTGAACGTGGAGAAGAACTCTCGAGGCTCTGGCTACTGCATTATAGTTTTATTAAAGCTTGTTTCATTTCCTTGAAGAATCTGCAATAAACCATTCATTAGAGCACTTCTTGGAGCGTCGAGCTTTGTGCAGATTTCATCTCTACAAAATTACTTTTTCTACATAGTATAATTCATCAATGGCTGGAGATATTATTTAATGGGCAATTTTAAGTTTTAAGTTTTAATTTTCGATTCCTTTTAAGTATTTATTCGGCATTTTTAATCGTTATTTTTTCTAATATATTTTACCAACGAGCTTAGTAAAAATTTCTGCCATGTTGTCACAAGATTTACAATATTCAATAAATATTTCTTTTGACTGGACTTTTTCTTAAACAAAGTGGAAGTGAGTATCTATGTATTTTGTATTATTGTGGAATACTGGATTGTATGATAGCTTGATGGTCCTTTGGTTGTCACATTTGATGATGGTTGCTTCTTTTTGCTTTTCTCTTGCATCATGGAGAAGCCTTCTCAACCAGATAGCTTCACATGTAGCTGCACACAATGCTTGGTACTTAGCTTTAGTTGAAGATAGTGCCATAGTACTCTAATTTTTACTGCTTCAAGCTATGACCCCACATCCAATACTAAATGCATAACCTGTGATGGACTTTCGGTCATCCAGATCACCTGCCTAATGCAAGTCTAAAATATCTGCTAAAGTAACATCAGATGTGTTAGTCTATAAAATACCATAATCACTAGTACCACAAAGATACTTCAACACACTTTTTTTTGTCATATAATGACTTTCGAGAGGATTAGACATGAACTGGCTTAGCACACTAACAGAGTATCCTAAGTATGTTTTAGTTGTAGAGAGGTATATCATACTACCAACTAGTTGTCTATACAAGGTGGAATCCACCTCCTTAGAACCATCGTCACTACATAACTTCAGATTCTACTGCAAAGGTGTTGATGATGTCTTACACTTCTCCATCCTGAACCTTGTGCGCAGAATTATGACATACTTCCCTTGAGTAGGAAAATTTTGTCCAGAGTCTCTCCATACTTCTAGGCCCATATAATAATGTAGACTTCCGAGATCTGTAATACTCTAACCAGAGATAGACTGGGAGGGAACTTACTAGATATTTCTCCTATGAAAAGAGGACGGGATCCGAAGGCTACCTGGCCCTTTCTAGACTCTGTCTAAGAGTGAAAGATAAACGCACCAAGTGGTATAGAACTAGAACGCTCAAACAATAATAGTGCAACAGACATATAATATCATAGAAAGAGAATACGGCAACTACGGCAACTCATCCAGAAAACATAGAGAGAAAATGCTGAGCCATTTTATTAATCTGAGAAATGTAATGAAGTAAAATAGGCTAATCTTGCTCAAGGCAAGTGAGAAAACACTCTCAGAGAATACCGGAAATGGCTTCTCTATGAACTGCATCCCAACTGTTGGAAAACCATCGTCTAGCTACTACTGCTGGAATGGATTGAAAACTAGAGGTTGATCCCCTTACCGAAATGAGCTGAAAATCGGCAAACCTCCTCTCCTCAACAACTCGGACAAAATCCAGAGACCATTCCGAGAGTGGCTAACCCTAGAAATCACTAGAAACTGCCTCCCTGGTGAATTACGTTGGCATCCAAGGCATTATGTAGTAGATAGATAGAAACAGCTGAAATACTGCCACAAACTCCGCCAAAAACCTCTGATGGTCAAAGGCTGACCCTCTACTCAAAATCTCAGCTAAATCACCTGTAGAAACCCCAATTCAAAGATCCTCCACAATGGACTACGTCCTCTTGATCTAGGTGGATATCGGTGGCCTCCCACCTATTCCATTTGGACCCGCAGCATCAATTCTTTCAGTTTTTTAGCTTTCAAAGATGCACTACTATTTATAGTGTTTTCGGCCCTCGTACACCGTGAGCCGTTTTGGGGCAGGCTTAATAATCCGGTGGATATTGGTACACCATCGAGTCCATTTTGACCCCCACTCATCGCTATTTGGCCAGGAAACAAGGTCAACTTACTATTTATAGCAGTTTTTCGGGTCGTGAACTTCCAGAGTCGTTTTGAGGCCTTAAACGATGCTTTTTGGGAAAACGAGAGGAAACATGGGTCATTTACCAATTTTTCTCACTCAAAAGTTGTAGTCTTCAGATAGATATTTCTAAAAAGCTATTGAGCGTGTCAAACGGAGATCGGATGCCAAAGTTATGTCCCCGAGAAGTTGAAATACCAATTTACCCAAACGAGACCCACAATTTTGGCGCTTCATCTCCTGGGGTTAGGTTTTTGGACGTTTCATATTTTACATTGTTTCTCAACAATAAATAGGCCTCGGCCTCATTGTAAGACAAGCGAAGGGGTTGGGAGCCGACACATCTCTTCGTAGAGATAAGCGCTACTTTCAAAGACCCTAGCTCACTTGTTCGATCATGCCCATATTGTAACAAGCGCCCGTGGGCCGGGAGCCGACATCTCTTCTCGCAGACAAGCGCCACCGCACCCCAGCTCGCTTATTCGACCATGCCTATATTGTAACATGGGGCTCAGGGGGCTGGGAGCCGACACATCTCTTCTGAGAGATAAGTGCGACCAGTGCCCTAGCTCGCCACATCTCTATCATGTCTTCAATGTAACACAGTTCAGGGGTTGGTAGCCGCCACATCTCTTCTTAGGGATACGCTGCCAGTACCCTAGCTCATTTATTTCCATTATGTCCGTAATAGGCCTGGGAGCCTCAATGTAACACAGTTTAGAGGCCTGCGTATGCTACATCTCTTCTCAGAGATACGCTACCAGCGCCCTAGCTTGTTTCCATTATGTTTGTAAGCTTATTGCAGTCATTCTTTTATTAATAAAATGAAGCATTATTTCCGCTGCATCTCTGTATCTATGGTTATATCTGTATTATGTTGTGTTCCTGCATAAAATCCGGATCACCTCTCTCCCAGTGACTGCGCAGTCTCTATAAGCTCCAGCTCCGCAACAAACCTAAACAATAAAACGACTCACAAAATGCTGAAAAACCAACCTTGCCCGAGCAGGCACTCGAAGTCCCCCAGGGCTAAGGGCGAGATCTTCGATCGGAGAAACTCAATGCACTAAATAGTGCTGCAGATAGGCTAAATAGCCAACGTGCTCAAGAAGACAAATGTCTCACTCAAAAATCATCAACTCAAGAATGAATCAAATGAGGAGGCTCCTCCCTCTTTTATAACGTTTGTTTCCCTCCAAAACCCAACGTGGCCTCTCTCTCCTCCACATACTTATCCTTATCTACGCAGAAGCTGGCAGAAACTTCTAGAGTATATTTAGGCCCCCCTCCTCTATGTGGTGTTTGGCCCCCCGTTGACTTCCACTTAAGTCACAACATTGTGCTACTAGGTGGATGTCTTATTTCACTTAAGTGAGTTAGACCCTTTTCACTCACTTTTTATTTATTTACAAACCATAGACGGCAAACTAAACAAAATCGAATATTCCAATTAGCCATCGCTAATTAGGAATATTACAGTTCCCCCTGGCAAAATGTTGCTTGTCCTCAAGCAACTGAAGTGATGGATGATGTAAGATCTTCTCGCTCTCCCAAGTGGCATCCTCATCCAGCAAATTCTTCCACCTCACCAAGAATTCCCAGACCATCCTGCTCCGTAACCGTCTCTCCCTGGTATCAATAATGGCCTCTGGCTACAACACCAAGTGCCCCTCATCATCTTTAGGTGGTAGTTCCTCTGTCACTGTCACCTGCTGTCCTAGCGCCTTCTTCAGGCATGATACATGGAAAATGTTGTGTATTTTTCTACCTTGGGGCAGCTCCAACTCATATGCAACCTACCCAATCCTGTGTATCACCCTGTATGGCCCGTAAAAGCGAGGCTTGAGCTTCTCATCCCCTTTCTGCTTCAGCGATGACTGTTGGTATGGCTGTAACCGAAGGTAGACCAAGTCCCCTACTTCAAAATATCTCTCCACCTGACCTCTGTCGGCATACATCATCTACTGGTTCTGTGTTGTAGCCATATTGTCCTTGAGAGCTCGGAGGATGTCCTGACTCTCTTGGATCCAAATCTTGGCTCTAGGAGTCTTACTAGCACCGAACATCACGTCAGCAAAAGATAAAGGATGGTACCCATACAAAGCATAAAATGGTGACATACCAATAGATATGTGATGTGTCGAGTTGTAGCAGTACTCCCCCAAATGCAACCATCTCAACCATGCTCACTGCTGCCCACTAACATAGTTACACAAGTAGCCCTCCAGCCACTTGTTAACTATCTCTATCTATCCATCCGTCTATGGGTGGTAACTGGTACTCGGTGTCAACTCCGTCCCCGCTAGTCAGAAAAGCTCCTGCAAAAATCTACCCATGAAGCGGTTGTCCCTGTCACTGATGATGGTCTTAGGAAGACCATGCAGCCTGAAAACCTCTTTGAAGAACAACTCGGCCACCTGTGCTGCTGTGTAATGCGCGGATATGGTGAAAAGGTGTGCGTACTTTTTCGGTCGATCAACGACGATAAAGATACAATCCTTGCCCTGCACCATGGGCAACCTTGTGATGAAGTCCATCGATATGCTCTCCCATTTCCCCTCTGAAATGGGAAGAGGCTGCAACATTCCTATGGGATGGCTCATCTCCCCCTTGTTCCTCTGACAAACATCGCACTCCATGATGTGCTCGAGTACGTCCTCCTTGAGGCCCTTCCATGAGAACCTCTCTCTAATGGCCCTGTAGGTTTTGGTAAACCCCTGATGGCCTGCCAATGGAGAATCATGTGATGCCTGGAGTATCTCCTTCTTAAGTTGAGATCCCTCCATCAAGAAGATCATGTCCCTGTAATAGATGATCTCATCGACCACCCTGTACCTGTCATCTGCCACCTGTCCATCTAGCACCTCACATGAAAACCTGTCCTTGGAGTACTCCACTAAAATTCGAGCCCTCCAATCTATATCCAAGCTCATAAGAGATAATGTGGCTGGTCTACGTGAAATGGCATCTGCTACCACGTTATTCTTACCCTTGACATACTCAATGTCAAAGTCATATGCTTGGATCTTACTAATCCACTTATGTTGCCTCTCCTGTAGCTACTTTTGCTCCAAAAGGAACTTGAGGCTGTTGTGGTCAGTCCTCACCCTAAATTTGTTCCCTACCAGATACTGTCGGAATTTGGCCAAAGCATGCATGATGGCCAACATCTCCTTGTCGTATATAGAATACAACCTCTCATGCAGAAGGAGCTTCCGGCTCTCAAAAGCTATAGGGTGTCCCCCCTGCATCAAAACTGCGCTGATCCCCTCTCCCGACGCATCACACTCCAAGAAAAATGGTTGTGTAAAATCCGGCAATGCAAGTACGGGGTAGCTACTCATCACCTCCTTGAGCCTATCAAAGGCTCGTTGCACTGTATCTGACCAACTGAATGCCCACTTCTTTTTCAAATCTGTAAGGGGTGCAGCAAGCTGTGAGAATCCTCTCACGAACTTCCTATAATAGGTACATATCCCAATGAACCCTCGAAGTTCCGTCATGTTCTTCGGCTCCGTCCAATCTCTGATGGATCTAATCTTCTCCTCGTGGACCCTCACTCCGTCCACTCCAATAATGTGACCCAAATAAAGCATCTTTGTCATCCCAAACTCACACTTGGAGAGATTAGCATAGAAATGTTACTCTTCCAAGATGCGTAGCATGACCTCTATATGCTATAGATGCTCCTCCCAAGTCCTGCTATATATGAGTATGTCATCGAAGAAAACCAGTACAAACTTCCTTACATGACTGCGGAAGATATGGTTCATGCAAGATTGAAAGGTGGCTAGTGCATTGGTCAGCCCAAAAGGCATAACCAAAAACTCAAAGTTCCCATAATGACATCTGAAGGCGGTCTTGGGAATGTCTTGTTCCCTCACGCGGATCTGATGGTACCCTGATCTCAAATCAATCTTCGAGAAGAACTTAGCTCCTCTCAGCTCATCCATCAGCTCATTGATCCTAGGTATAGGGTACCTATTCTTCAAAGTCTTCTTGTTCAGGGCCCTGTAGTCAATGCACATCCTCAAGGTGTCATCCTTCTTCTTCACCAGCACGACAGAAGAAGAAAACAGACTCATGCTCGATCTGATGTGTCCAAGAGCCAACAAATCCTAGATGGCCCGCTCAATATCATCCCGATAGGCTTTGGGATGCCTATAGGGTGTAGTGATCACCGCCTGGATACCCTGCTCAAGCTCGATGGTATGCTCAAACCCTCTATCTGGTGGGCGACCTGGTGGTATATCCCCAAACACTACCTCATGCCTGTTAAGGATGGCCTGAATATCTGGATGAACTGCTCGACCGGTGGTCTCTGCCTCTGATGCCCGCAACTCAACTTCCCACTCTATGTCTCCCTTCCAGAAGTCTTCCTCCATCCGCTGTGCCGAAACTGTCTGAGGTGGGTAAGTATGCATCCCGCGGATCTTCTCATGCTGTCCATTCTTCTTGTCATCCCACTCCATCTCTAAGGCCTCCCAATCCATGGTGACCTTCCCTAGAGTAATCAGCCACTGAACACTGAGTACCACATTGGTATCTGGTATGTTGACCACGAAAAAGTGATCAGTCACGGTGTAAGTACCCATCGTTACTGCTAACTCTGGAACATACCAGGCACACTGCATCGTCTTGGCTCCTGGGACCAAGACTAAAAACCCGTCAAAAATCTCGGTCGGTATACCCCTTTTCTCGAACATCTGTGCATCAATGAAGTTGTGGGTTTCCCCACTGTCAACCAAGACTGATACTTGCTGGCCACATATTTTCCCTCGTATGTGCAGTGTCAAATACTTAGGAACTCCTCACAAAGCTGCAAGGGCCCCTCCTGTGGGTGTAAAAGCTACACCTCCTATCCCTGGAGGTGGAGGAAGCAACTGATCTTGGGCAGTCTGACTATCTCCTGCCTCCTCATCATCCTCCTCATCCTCTTCCCCACTATCATCGGAGAATACCTTAATGAATTGTGCTTTTCGAGCAGCACACCTATGCCCTGGTGCCCACGGCTCCTGGCACGTGAAGCACAACCGCTTCTTCCTCAACTCCCTCCTAGCATCATCATCTATCTGTGCCCGTACCAGATTCCCCTTTGGAGGAGGAACCCACACATCCTTCCCCTTGGGCTGGAAGCCCTGTCTCTGGGGGTAAGGTGTCTGTGTCCTGCGTAATGCATCCTGTAAGTCCCTGGTCCTGCGGATAGCATCCTGGAGTGTAGTTGGTCTAATAGATCTGACTAGACCTCGAAGTGGCTCTGCCAATCCCTCCACAAAAATATAGATCATCCGTGTCACAGATAGATCTGGCACCATCACTGAGACTCTCAAGAAATCTTCTATGTATGTCTCTGGGCTCCCTGTCTACTTGAGCTTCGTCAGCTCAACAAAATGTTGTTCCGGGTCCCTCTGGTCAAAACGCTCCATCAACCTCTTGGTAAACTCGGCATATGTCATCACTGTAAAGTGTCCGAGTGTAACCATCCCATGGAACCACCAGTCCTGGGCCTCACCATCCAAATGTAATGTCGCCACCTTGATGGCCTCCGTCTCCGACATATGGTTAAGCTAGAAATAGATATCCAGCTTCTCCACCCAAGACTTTGCCGAAATGTTTGATGATACATCAAACGTAGGCAAATGAAATCTGCTAGAGGCACGGTCAGAATCTCCATCATGATAATGTCGGTTCCCTCTATGATGTTTGCGGGGTCTACTGTCCCACTGGTGCTACACAAAGTCTCTAAAT
Organism: Pinus albicaulis; assembly: GCA_034641835.2. Taxonomy (NCBI): domain Eukaryota; kingdom Viridiplantae; phylum Streptophyta; class Pinopsida; order Pinales; family Pinaceae; genus Pinus; species Pinus albicaulis. Next base: position 1,087,258,528 of record CM076572.1, on the reverse strand, counting down.
GTGAGAGAATCCCTGAACTCCTACCTGTAGGACTGATACTCTACAAAATACTCATCTAAGTGTCTAGGCTCTGCCTCCTGCTGGGCTCCTGCACCTGTATCTGCTCCCAAGAAAGTGAGCATGGTAGAGCGGGTAGGTGCACGTGAAGCTGTCGGCTGAGGAATATCATGCTAAGCAGCACCCTTCCCTGGAAAATGGTGGGATGTACCTGATCCCTCTCCGACCTGGAAAACTTGTGGAGTCTCATGCTACCTAGCCTCCATAGTTGTGAACCTCTGTCCCATCACCTCAATTTGTCTAGCTAAATCCTGCACTGACTTGAGGAGTGCCTCTCCAAATTTTTTGGCCTCTGTGTCATCTGCTATTGGCTCTTCCTGCCTTAAATCTACTACAAGCTCTACTTGCTCTGCATCCCTCACAGGCTCTCTCTCCTGATCTGTGTCCTCTACCTGGGCACAATCTTCCTCTTCGTAGGTGGTCTCCAACCTATGCTCACGATCTCTATACTTCCTACCTCTGTATGGTCTCTTTCTTGATGTCATAGACCATAGGCTGAGCCAGAACTATGCTCTGATACCACTGTAATATCCTGTTTCGGGGATATCTCTAAAACACGACAAACTTTAACCAGAGATATACTGGGAGGGAATTTACTGGATATTTCGCCTCTCAAAAGAGGACGAGATCTGGAGGCTACCTGGCCCTTTCCAGACTCTGTCTAAGAGTGAAAGATAAACGCACGAAGTGGTATAGAACTATAACGCTCAAACAATAATAGTGCAACAAACATATAATATCATAGAAAGAGAATACAACAACTACGGCAACTCATCCAAAAAACATAGAGAGAAAATGCTGAGCCATTTTATTAATCTGAGAAATGTAATGAAGTACAATAGGATAATCTTGCTCAAGGCAAGTGAGAAAACACTCTCAGAGAATACCAGAAATGGCTGCTCTATGAACTATGTCCTAGCTGCTGGAAAACTGTCGTGTAGCTGCTACTGCTGGAATGGACTGAAAACTGGGGGCTAATCCCCTTGCCAGAATGAGCTGAAAATCGAAAAACCTCCTCTCCTCAACAACCTGGACAAAATCCAAAAACCATTCCAAGAGTGGCCAACCCCATAAATCACTAGAAACTGCCTCCCTAGTGAATTACGTTGGTCTCCAAGGCACTGCGCAGTGGCTAGATAGAAACAGCTGAAATACTGCCACAAAATCCACCAAAAACCTCCGATGGGCAAAGGCTGACCCTCTACTCGAAATCCGGGCTAATTTACCTACAGAAACCCCAATCCAAAGCTCCTCCACAATGGATTGTGTCCTCTCTCCCAGTGACTGCGCAATTTCTATAAGCTCCAGCTCCGCAACAAACCCAAACAATAAAACGACTCACAAAATGCTGAAAAACCAACCTTGCCTGAGCAGGCACTCGAAGTCCCCTAGGGCTAAGGGTGAGATTTCCAACCAGAGAAACTCAATGCACTAAACAATACTCTAGATAGACTAAACAACCAGTGTGCTCAAGAAGACAAATGTCTCACTCAAAAATCATCAACTCAAGAATGAATCAAATGAGGAGGCTCCTCCATCTTTTATAACGTTGGTTTCCCTCCAAAACCCAACATAGCCTCTCTCTCCTCCACATACTCATCCTTATCTATGTAGAAGCTGGCATAAACTTCTAGAGTGTATGTAGACCCCCCTCCTCTACGTGGTGTTTGGCCCCCCCTTGACTTCCACTTAAGTCACAACGTTGTGCTACTAGGTGGACGTCTTATTTCACTTAAGTGAGTTAGACCCTTTTCACTCACTTTTTATTTATTTACAAACCATAGACAACAAACTAAACAAAATCGAATATTCCAATTAGTCGTCGCTAATTAGGAATATTACAAGATCTTTCATTTTAAAAACTTGCAACATCTGCAATTTGATTTCTTTGATCAAATAATATGCATTACCTATTATAATCATTTCATCCACATACAAAGAAATCAAAATAATCTGCCTCTGTTTATTATACATGGTATATATATTTGGATCATTCATGCTCCTATGAAAACCATGTTGTAAGAAGAATGAATCAATCTTCTCGTACCAAGACCTGGGTGCTTGTTTTAAACCATATAGTGCCTTTTTCAACCTATACAATAGATGTTCCTGCCCTTCTTTGACAAACCCTTCAGGCTGGACTAAGTAAATATCTTCCTTTAAATCGCCATTCAGAAATGTAGACTTAACATCTAGCTGGTGTAGCTTCCACTAATATTTTGTTGCTAATGAAATTAACATTCTAATGGTATTTAGTTTGACTACAGGAGCAAAGGTTTCTTCAAAGTCTATTCAATATTGTTGTGAAGAAAATTTTGCTACCAGTCTAGCTTTAAACTTTTCTATATTCCCATCTACATTAACTTTAGGTTTGTAGAGCCACTTACAACATATGGGTGTTTTTCCTTCAGGCAGTTCAACTAGATCCCAAGTATGGTTTCTATTAATAGATTAAATTTCTTAATTCATTGTAGCCCTCCCTTCATCAGATTGACTTGCTTATTTATATTTTGTGGGCCCTATAATATTTTAAATTTTTTACATTAAAGCATATTCTTTCAATCTGACCGGTAATTGATTCTGCCTACGAGATCTTCTCGGTAGAGGACTCACCTCAAATTTGTCTGCTTCAGACCTTTGAGGGCTTCCCTTGTCAACTACATCACTTGTTTCTTCATCTTTCTGCTCCTCCTGCTAATTATCCTCACTGATTTATTCCATCAATAATGGAATGTGTCATTCTTTATGAATGTCTTCCTTTCCTTCCTCCATCTACTCATAAAATATAGCATCTTGACTTGCAAATATTTATGAGTCATAGGATTAAACAGCTTATAGGCTTTAAAATCAGTGCAATGTCCTACAAAGATACATTTCATGGCCTTAGGATATAACTTCTTTCTATCCTCCTTGGGTATATGGGCAAAGGATTTTTACCCAAAAAATCTTAAATGACTCACTGTTGTTTTGAATGCATAAAGTGCTTTACAGGGAGTCTTAAAGTTAAGACATTTAGTAGGACTCCTATTCTTTAAATTAACAATAGTTTTGATAGCTTCAGCCCAAAAACCATTTGATAAACCCTTACCTTGAAGCATACTTCGTGCACACTCCACTAGGGTTCTGTTCTTTCATTCTGAAACTCCATTTTTTTGCGGACTGTGTGGCATTGTGAACTTTTGAACAATCCCATGATATCTGCAAACATTCATGAGCTCACACAACCTGTATCCTCCCCCTTGATTGGAGTGGAGAATTTTTATGGATTTCCTTGTCTACTTCTGCACCAGAGTCTTTAATTATTTAAAACATTTAAAATTATGACTCTTTTTACTTAAAAAATATATCCACAAGAATCTAGTGCAGTAATTAGTAAATAGTAGAAATTAATATGCACCACCTAGTGACCTAGTTTTCATAGGTCTGCATATGTCTGTATGCACCAACTCTAGGATATCTTTACTCTTCCTATCATCATGTAAAGGAAATTCTTCTCTACGCATTTTTCCTAATCCACATCCATCACAATCTAACTGAACAATATGGAAAGCAGGGATTCCATCAACCATACATTTTCTTTGAAGTAACATGAGGTATTATAAGTTAAGGTGACCAAATCTCTGCTGCCATAGATTTTTGGCTGACAATCCTATTGAAACTATAGCTTCGTATGACATGCTCTTAACATTCAATCTATACAGGCTCCCCACATGTACTCCTGATGCAACTGGTTCCATCTTACTCTCCTTTATGACACAGTATGTCTTGAATCATTCAACTTGCAGGTCGTGATCAATTATCATTGATACAAAGATTAAATTTTTTCTTAATCTTGGGCACATACATCACATTATTAATATGTCTGATGTTCCCACTAGGCAACATACCGGAATTACATCGTACCCTTTGATCTCATAGCCTCTGTCATATCCTAGATAAATTTTAGATCTGCAAGAGATTTCTTCAAAAAATTCAAACCAATTTCTCTTACCTGTCATATGTGAGGATGCGCACATACCATATGTCGTCCTCATCCTCCTCAGAAGCTGAAAGAGCAAAATCAGCTACAAACAGTCGAAGATCATAACTATGACTTTCATCATCAAAATATCTCGTGTGCTTGCTCTGCTTATTCCTAGCCTCATCTATCTACCTCTTAAAGCTGAACTTAGTCTCATGACCATTTTTCATATAGTAAAATCATTTAATGCCAAAAAAATTATTTGCAGACATACCTCTATATGGTCTCTTTTGAAAATTTCTTTTTACTTTCTGTTGTTGTTGTGGTTGTTTCCCCTTGTATGGATTTCTCTTCACCATCAGCGCAAGATAGACACTCTGGGGACTCAAATTCTGTCGCCGCTCTTCTTCTTGTAATAAAATTCCTGTCAATTAGTCAAATGTAGGGGCTTTATCACGTGTTTCCAAACCTGTGATGAATATATGATATTCATCCTTCATTATGTTCAACATGATTGTCACTAGATCGGAATCAGACACCTTCTCCCTGATGTCACCCAATCTGTCCTTTAGGTCTTCAACCCTTGCAATGAATCCAACAGTGGATTCATTCCCCTCCATCCTCATCGAAAACAACTTGCCCTTAAGTGACAAGATGATATTTTTATTTTTTGTCTGGTTTAATTTCTTGAGCGTCGTCCAGATCTTAGTGGTCGATTTTCCATCTCTGATGTGTGGGATAATATTGCCTTTAACATACATCTTCAGTATGACTTTTTCCTCATTCTCCCTTTTTTCCCAGTCTTTTATAAGTGCGGTTGTCCATGTTATAATGTTTTGTTTCTACTCATCACTGCATACAATCGACCATGCATTCGCTCCCTCAAGAAGTGTCTACAGATTGAATTTCCAATTGGTATAACCCATCGAGTTTGCTAGACTCGTTGAGATATGTTTCTGTAAATTTATTCATACTAGGCTAATCGGATTGTTGACCCTCGATTAATTCTATCCAATGAATAATTACAAGCTACATTAAAAAAAAATCAATATATACCAGAAACTAATCACAGATCTTCCACCGATCCAGCTCGATCTCTATGAGTGCAACTTAGATCCACCATTGATCTAAAGAGTTGTTGTGTCTGCGACTCAGATCCACCACAAACGGGAAAATCCCATGTGCAGAACTGTCAAGAAGTGTCTCTGTGACTCAGATCCACCACAAATGGGACAATCCCATGTGTATAACCCCCAAAAAATTGTGTCTGCGACTCAAATCCACCACAAACGGGAAAATCTCGTGTGCAAAACCACCAAAAAAATGTGTTTGTGACTCATATCCACCACAAACGAGAAAATCCCATCTGCAAAACCACCAAAAAATTTGTTTGCGACTTTGATCCACCACAAATGGGAAAATCTCATGTGCAAAACCGCCAAAAATGAGGTCATTGCCTTTCTGACCCAAAAATATGCACTGAAATAAAATCGTTGTAAGTGACCCAAAATCAGCACGGGTATGCCCCTAATACTCAGGCTGGAAAATGCACCAACCCACCTGTGCTCAAGAAATATATATATATGAGACTATGTGAGTGAGGTGTTTTCTAAAGTCCACCTCCTCACGTGAGCATTAAAGCTCATATGTGCATCGTAGCGATGAAGACTATGTAGCTGTGCAGACTCTGTAGCTGCGAGGGATCTAAACGAAATTAGGCACACTTGGTCTAAGATTTGATACCATGATAAAAATTGAATTGATAAGAATGGCAGCTCTCATGTGAGTAGAGAGTACTCTCTCTACACTCTCTTACATTACATGATTGAATGATAAACAATAAATACATACAAAGGAATAAAAGTTGTAAAAGAAATCCTATAACCTAAGAAATAATCCCAACCTAAGGAGATACGTTACAACAATGTAACCATTTCTCCATTAATACAAAATAATATTAATTATTTTCAACTATTTACTGGTACTGAGATGAATATGGTATTTTTGATCCCCATTACGAAGCTTTATGGAAGCAGGGCCTTCTCTTTCAGGTTATGATAAGAATTATTTCTATTAGAATGAAGGCTTCAATAACATCCAACTAAGAAAGAAGCATTACTATTGTGTTGAGAAGTCAGGATTTAGTGCCAAATTATCAAGACACTTAATCCAAATGAGCGGTTTAATTATACTCACTTATTTTGTTTTAGATAGTTAATTTCTCTATATTAATGGCCTAACAACTAGTTTTGATGGGCTTTAGTGATTGAAATAAATATTAAACTAAAAAATTTCAAAATATTACACTTTAAATTCTAATTAAAGGAATTGTAATTTAAAATATAAGATTAGTTTTGATTTACGAACTAATAATGTTATATTTTTTAATAACTGTAAAAAATGAATGTAAATTATAGCAATATAATAATAGAAATTTATGTAATAAATTAGTTTAGATCTATTTTAATTATCTATCTACTAAGGATCTAACGTAATAAAATTTCTTTTTATTTTTAAAAGAAGTTTGCATCTCAAGAAATTTGATTCTTCTAAGCAATCTGTAGTAGATCCGATGTTAAGATAGATCTAAGATGATTTAATTATTAATTATAATTATATAAATATAAATATAATTATCAATTTATGTTTTTTATTTTATTTTTACCAAGCCAAAATGATAAATATTACAACATCTCTAATGTAGTGGGATCAAATGTTTACATAGGAGTTAAGTTTACTTATGAACCTCTAATGTTTACATAAGAGTTAAGTTTAGTTATGAACCTCAAGTATAAAGAAATTTTTTAATAAAAAGTGAATTGAGTGAGGGGAAATCTTGGATAAAATATAATATTACAATATTTATTACCACCCCCACCCAATAAAAATTTGTTAATTAAAATGCAATATTATTACATTTTTCCTAATATTTCTTGTCACACTAAATCTAAATATTACATTTTACTCAAAATCTCCCCTCACTCGTGTTAATTTTATAATGAGTTTGTTTAATTTAAAACTTCAAATATAAAGAAAAATTACAATAACGAGTGGGAGAGTTGAGGGGAAGTATTGGGTAAAATGTGGTATTATAATATTGTATTTCACCCAATATAACCTAGTAAAAAGTGGATGTAGGAAAAAATATTAGATAAAATGTAATAATTTCATTTTTCTTGATATTTCTTGAACTCTAAACATATCTATCCAAATAGCTTTGGCCGATAAAAAAATATTACCATTACAAGCTACATGCATTCAACGTCAATCATTGTTTACAACTAATTAAGTGTCTAAATAATATAACATCAAACTAAGATAGATCTAGACTTGTTTAATTTCTTCTTGAAATACATAGATCAATGTAATATATTAAACCATGATCATTTTTTATATAATTTTTATAAAATTATTTAATTTAATTTTCACTAAATTAAAATATTAAATTACATTGTATTTCTGGTATAATATAAACATTAGATCTCAGCTCAATTCAATAAACGAATTACATATAATTTTTTTTTAATGTCAATTAATATATATATATATAGATCTTATATAGAACTAACAAATATTTGGTTTTTTATGCACCAATGGGTTGTTGAAATGTTATGTTGCAAAAAAACATCAGGGGGACAAGATGCTAGTGTCAAAACTCATTAATTCATATCGAAAAAGAATGGCACAATAGATATTATTGTCCTCCAACATGGGTTGGACACATGTAAAATTTAAAATTTACGGGACATCTAATTGTGAATGGAAAAAATGCCAGGTTGAGAGGTAGTCAAGGGAAAGTTCTACGAGGATGAACTATCTTCCCAACTACATAAAGTTTTATTTGGAGATCAACACTATCGAACTTATACACAAAAACCATCATTTCTCATTAATGTTTTTATAATGACTCTTTTTTTTTTTTTTTTTTGGAGATACTTAACATGGAAAGCATCGTATTCTCTCCATGTCATGTAATAGTTAATTTTCACCATTAGCTATGTTAAAGCTATAGATATGGTTAAAGTAGAATTGTCTAGAAATTTTAGAGGTAGCAAAGTGATTAGGAGGGTAATCAATTATTATTGTTGAGAAATAATTTTGTAGCCTTAAAATGTTGTTTTCTTAAATCTATTTTTAATAAAATTTTAAATAATTGTTGTTTTTAAGGGAAATAGGTTATTAACAGGTTGCATATAAGAAGATTGAATTTCAAATTATTGTTACACACAAAAAAGAGAATAGTTATGTTTTTCTTATTGTATCTTTGCGGGTTTTTTCATACTCAATTTCTTTTCCTAGTTCCCATTGCTTTTACTTTTCTATTCAGGATTTCGGATGATATTGTATTAAGAAAAGGTAAACTAAATAGAAATATTTTACATTTATCTTAGTTATTCACTCTTGTTAATAGAATGATTTGATTGAAAAATGTAATGACTAATAAAGAAGTTCAAAGCAATGGAAATGTGGATTAAATTTCACTGGATCACTCTCATTCAAGGAAAGGCAAGGCATTATCATTGTGGAAAATATTTTCTACCTTTTTATTTGAACATAATGTAGATAATATTTAGAGTGCTTCATCTAACTAACCAATTATCAAGCATCTCACCAAGTGGAATAATGTACCAATAGAGGACGCAGAAAAGAGTTATTTATGTATTATTTATGTAGAGGCATGCTTAGTTATTCAAGGGTTGAGGGATACACTTGTTTGTAGGGGAGGAGCATGTTAAACCCTAGTTATCCAGGTGGATATTGGTTGCCACCCACCTATCCCACTTGGACCCCGATTCGGTTTCACCATTTTCCTTGTTTATAGCAGCATTTACTATTTTTAACAGTTTTTGTGTCATGAATTTCCAGAGCATTTTTTACACCCTAAACAATGTTTTTTGAGGTATGTAGCAAGATTGTAGCCGTAGGAATGGGCCTACAAAAAATCTTGTAGTACTCAGAGAGATATTTCCAACAAGGTATCGTACGTGCCAAATGAGGATAATATGACCAAGTTACGACCCCATGAAGTTGGTTGCCCATCTAACCCTAATGAGGCCCACAAACTCTTCGTGTTTCATCTCCTTGAGTTAGGGTTTTTATTGTTTAGGGTTTTCCCTTGTTTTTAAATAATATAAAGGCCCTTGAGCCTCATTGTAACATAGTTCAGAGGCATGTAGCCGCCATATCTCTTCCCATAGATAGGCTACCATCACCCAAACTAGTTTACTTCCATTTTGTATTTAAGCATATTTTAGTTCTTTGATATTAATAAAATGAAGTTTTATTTCTACTACATGACTCTAAGTTGTAATCATTCAAATATTAGAGTTGAAATCCTTTCAATTCAGTAATCAAATGACCTAATCGACAAGGATGGGTTTTAAACCTGCCTCTTAGATCCTTCTCTCGAGGGAGCCGCGTTCCTAATTCCTTTATTGGTCTAAATGTCAAATTCAAATTTTAATCATACTAAACTCATAAAACAGGGAGTATTTCAAAGACTTACTTAATAAGGCAAGGAGTTAGTCATTCTTATATTGACTGCCTTAATTGGTCATTAGAAGGACTGACTGACTGAGATATTATAGATGTTTCCATAAAAAAAACTAATTGAACCCCAATCAATCTAATAATCAAGCTTCACCTAACCTATTTCCTCAACCATGATCAAGATAATCAGGTTCAATCACCATAAGGGAAGGCTTGTAGGCTTTGTTTCCCTTCTCCTCCCTTTTTAGGGGCCACCATACAAGGAAATGAAAAGTTTCAGGTAGATTGGTGTTTAGTGTCATTCATTGCAGGCTCGAGTGATTGGATTTACTTCCTCTAAAGCCTTCATTATCATAAAACAGACAGGTTTGGATAATTCTAGCTCGCTCAAGTTCTTTCCTCCATATAGAGAAAAAGTTATTTCCTGAGTGGGTGAAACTATCTTATCTAACTGATTTACCAAGATATTATATATGGTCTTCACCATTCTCGTGAGAATGAGTAGGTTGGTCTAACCTTGAAAGTAAGTTGTTTGGTTTTTCTTGCCCTGGGTTAATTCTGTGTTGTGTTTATATATGTATTTTATTGCATTTCTGCATAAGTTCGGATCATCTAGTTATTGAGATATTATATTAGCTTTGTTTTATTGGTTAGCTAGATACCTAGATTATAACTGTACACTTTGTATCCTACATATACCATCAATACTTAATTGGACATCATAACATATTTCCTATATACCATCAATACTTAATTGAACATCATATCATATTCACAATGTATTTTGCTTTTTGACCAATATCTTATTATGTTCAAAATTTTTATAGCTACAATTAGAGGAATTTAGCTTATAAAAATAAGGGTTATTTTATCATCATCTTATGCCTTTCTTATATTATAAAAGAAGAAATGATCATTTTATGCATTTCTTATATTATAAAAGAAGTTTTCTTCTTGACAGAGGTATCTCATTCATTCTAACTTTCTTTCTCAAGATATAGAATTACTACTTCTTTCTATTATTATGTTATTTGGAAATTTTGATATATAACAACAGAACATTGCAACTAATTGATTACCAATTGGTAATCATTTCAAGATCCTTCACTTCAAAGATATATTTCATAAAACCTTTGTTAATTATAACTTTGAGGAAGTTGTTACATGTGAAATATGAGTAAACTTTAAGCAAGTCAAATTCAACATAGCTTAGGTAGCTTTGAAAGTTCAACATAACTTAAGTACCTTTGAAAAATTTATATGAGAAATTATCAATAATAAGTGATTTGTACAATCATTAAGAAATCCATTATCCAAAAAAAAATTTAAATAAATAAAAATAATTTACGAAAAACTTTCCGTTCTTTCCGTTCCAATTTGCATAGCTAACTTCCGTGCATCAAACATACCCTCTTCCTAATGATACATACCTTTTGACAAAATACCACTCAATTTTGTTTATAATAATAACCCTACTTGAAGTCACGTAGAGGGCATTAACCATAGTTTTATCACTCTAGTAATCATTTTGAAGCAGGTTGACCTACTCTAACTTGTCTAATTTCAATAACTTTTAAAAATTAGCATAAATTACAAACTCAATTATATAAAATACACTTTCATGAACATTATGAAGATGGTTGTGGTGATCCTTCCTCCATTCAACTAACAATATCTTTTAAGCATAAATGTTAAAATGAATTGTAAAATATCTTTTAAGCATAAATGTTAAAATGAATTGTAAAAGTGGGATGCATGGAAACTTCATTAAGCGATGAGAGCTGTCAACCTCAGATAGATGTTGAAAGCACATATGATGCAGTAGACATTCAACGATTCTTGAGGAGGACGTTAGCCATCCCTATCGCTATCCATTTTCGGTCTCCTGGGAGAGATGGGCTCTGTAACTTTACTACTCTTTGCTCCTGCAGTCTTCTTCGTCTGTGTATGTGAAAGTCTTTCCTATTAGAAAAATTCGGTGTCCGATTCTACTTCATCTTCGAACTTACTCTCTCTAAGCACTTCATTGCAGCATAAATTTTATCGGCTTTTCCTGGACCGGATGAATTCGCTTATTGATCGGAACTTGAGATATGAACTTGCGATCAAGGGATTCAGCCTGGTTTTTCGCGTGCTTCTTTTAACAATTAACCGTTTCTTCTGCATGCTCTCACCAGACTGCCGGCCTGAATGTAAAATTTCTATCCACTGGTAAGTATCTTGAGAAATTTGCTGAGAGACCCAAGATGGAGAAAGTGGGTTCCATAAGTCTCGTTCTGGCAAATGACGAACAAGCTTGCCTTCTGGTTCTCTGACCAGCCGTGGACATTGTACAAACTGATCTGTTGAAAAACCTAAATTCTGAGAAGCGTCCCTAACTATTTCGTGAAATAATTTCAGTATGGAATCCACAACTTCTTTCCCATTTCTCAGATTTTCTTCATCTTGCGCTGTTTGTATAAAATCAGCCTGTACCTCTTCATCAGCATTTCTCATATTTTCTTGGACCTGAACTATTTCTATAAAATCAGCTTGTACATCTGGAATATCATCAGCCTGTACCTTTTCAACAGCATTTCTCAGATTTTTTTGGTCGTGCACTATTTGTATAAAATAACCCTGTACCTTTCCACCAGCATTTCTCAGATTTTCTTTGCCCTGCACTATTTCTATAAAATCAGCCTCTACCTCATGAATATCAGCAGCTTGTACCTCTTCACCAGTATTAGTTCGATCACCCCCTCCCCCTCCCCCCCGTTCTGTCTTTGAATTAAATCAACGTGCAGGTCTGGAAAATTTGCAGCAAGGTCTTGTTCGCCACTGATTCCATCATTAAATTCCTGCTCCAGAAACCCTAGGCCGGTTAATTCCGGCCGCGTAATAATCAGAGAATCTCTGCCGCAGCGAAATCCTTGACTTTCCCGCAGCTCTGAGAGGTGGGCAAAGACTGGATCGCAATCATTTTCTTCCGTTCCGTCAAGAACGCATAACATATGGATGATCGATAAGACAAAAAAGGGAATCCTACATCAACTGCTATGAAGTGACAACCATTTCGAATCCATCGAGAACATAGGGGTTGCTCTTCGTATCTAAAATTCAAAGTGGAAACCGACTCACACGATATCATTCCTCAAGAAAGCATCCTGCAGTATAAATGCCCAAGTTAACGTATAGGATTGTTTCAAGAAAATATAATAAGACCGAAGTTATTCGGTTTAAAATTGAAAAGAGTAAAAATAGCATATTATTCAATTTAAAGTTGCAATTGCAGCAAAGAAGGATATATAATTGAAATTAGACAAATACTAAATTAATTATATACATATACATATTCAAAATTTCTTAATGAAACATATATTATATTTATTTTACAATGATACATATAATTATATTTTTTAAGTTAGATTTTTTATTATTTTTTATTAATCAAAAAGAGAAAAATAGGTTAAAGATAATAATATTGGATGGTTTCAATTTGTTAGTAGGAAATCAGGTTTGTTGGCCATCTTAAAGAGTTATAGGCCAACCAATACTGATATGGTTTGAACCTAATAGTGTCTGATATGTCCAATTTACTGTCTATTACATATAATTACTTCAGAAAGTAAATACTGCCCGAAATATGCATATCAAAATAACAAAAAAAAGTAAAGAACCCAAAATAACAAAAAAAAGTAAAGAACCCAATATTAGAAGACTCGATTTGAGCCACTGAACCAGATCTACGCCACTAAACCAAATATATCTACTTGATACATGCTTTACAATTATTGATCTATACTGCCTAGATTAACAATGATATATATAAATATAATATAAATTTTATTAAAAAAATTTAAATGAAAATATATATATATATATATATATATATAATTTCAATCATATATCCTTCTTTGTTGCCATTATAATTTCAAATTGAATAATATGTGACTTTTATTCTTTTCAATTGTAAATCGAATAACTTCCATCTTTTTATATATATATAATATGTTTCATTAATATTTTTGAATGAGGAGAGTTATATATTTGCACTAATCAATAATTTTATTTGTCATTGTTTTTATTAAAGATTTTTTATATTCATTTATTTGTGATAAATGTTAAAGTTTTAGTTATTTTCAATTTTAAAATATGATTTTTACAATTTAATTAAAGATATAGTTATATAGATAATTGGGACTTTTTAATGTTAATATATCAAGTTACATTAGATTGAGTAGAAAGAAATTAGGGAGTAGAAAGAAATTAGGACTTCAAGATTAGAGATCTAGGATGGAAAGGGTTGGATCAAAACCACCATCTACTCACACACACTAACCCTTGGTGACTTTTATAGGAAAACAACCACCTTTCATTCTCAATGCTAATAGTTAAAAAACAACACTTAATGACCCGCCACATGCATGGAGGAAAGGCATAGGCCATCCACAATTAAATGGATTTGCAAGTTAAAGGAGTAGGCCTGACAAAAAAAAATGCACTAACTGCACATGGATAGATGAGCAATTGGACAACATTGTGGAATATGTGAAACACACTAGAAGTTGCATTACTCAGTTAGCCACTACTCATTTTATGAATCAAGGAATATATCGAATGAAATTATGATGAATTGGAAGAATTCCATACCAAGGATTAGGAAATTTGAGTTCATCTTATGGAAAAAATGTTGATTACCATTTTCTCCTCTTTTAATGCAAGACTTAACTAAGTTGAATATATGACTAGTCGGCTTAGAGGGACAACATTGGAAGTACATGCTATGCCCCATGTCTAAAAAAAATAAACTACAAATAATTAACACATGGCTACTGGTGAAATCATTCTTAGGAGGAAGATTGGGATTTATTAAAAATTGCATGATCTTAACTATTTTATCAACTAATTTTTTTCTCAAGAAGGGGTTACTAGAGAACCATAGGTTTTTTAGGAGCATAATATCATTAATGTGAGGACCATGCCCTTCATATCTCTACAATGAGAGGGCATAGATGGTCTTACTTGAAAAGATTGCAAGGAAAGTTAGGTTTGTATCATATTCATTTAGGGTTTTCAAAAATATTAATCCCCCCACATTTCTCACATTGGATTATAACTTGGTCCCTTTATTTTGTTTCTAATTATATTTCTTCTTCCTACTCATATTAATATTATTATTACTAGTTGAGGTAGGAGCTACAAGAGCTACACTTTTACTAGTTGAGAAAAAAGGAGGTTGAATCAAGTTGTTTTGAAAATAAAGAAAGGACCCTAACATGGTTTGACAATATTGATATAAGATGCCTTCTAGGGATAAAGTAGGTTCAATTAGTACATTCAAAGTGGACAGAAACCAAACCAGCAATGCCATAGTCAATCCAAGAAGATTCTATGTAGCCATCACAGAAGTAGCAATATTTCCAAATACTGAAATTAGCCAAGAAAATGCACTCTTCCAAATTTTAGATTAGGATAGTTAATTACCTAATTCTAACTAGTAAAGATTCAAAAATGGACTTTAAATTGTCGGCTTAGGATGGTAAGTGCCCAATTCTAACAAATCAAGGTGTCATTAGCATTGATAGTAACCCCTCGAAATTATCAACTATGGTGCAATATCATTCATGAAGATGACAAAGCTCCAATGGAGCTAAGAAAAAGGTTTTTTTATATGTAATTTATCAAACTTAAAAAAATGTTTATACATTAATTATACCTATAAATCTGTACATAGACTCATAAAATTAAAGAATAATTTATTAATAATTGCATAATCCACATGAAAAGTGAATGAGAAAATCCTACCTAAAAGCTATAAAAAACAACTCACTTACAATACAAGTGAATGTAAATTTATGCCCTATCCAATTGGTTGCAAGTGAGCGTGAGGGATAACTCTCCACCCAACCAATATTTAATCAAGATTACTGAAATCTGAAATTCCCCATTACTTAAGTCAACTAGCTATGTTAGCTTTCAATCCTTCTCTTTAAAATCTCACATTTGGCTCCATTAATGCCAAGAAAATCATTGAATAGGTTCCACTTTTTGTCACTGAGTAGTTTTATTCTCGATGACTAATATTTTCTTGATTTATCTTTCCTATATGTATTTTTATTTTTTTAGTTTTGAATAGATTAATATTTTTTTTAAATTAATCATTGTTATTCTCATATTATTATTATTACGTTTAATTTTTTTAATATTTTTTTTTGAATACCATTCATTTATTTTTCCTATATAATATTTATTATTTATCATTAATATATTAAATAATATGAAGCATTACACTAAATTTTTTAGGTAATAAAAGTACATATTACCTAAAGTAACTTGTGTTGAACCTAAGAAAAGTCAATATGGATGCCTCTTCATGAATAACTACACAAAGTAGAGGAGTTGACGTTAGGAAAAAGCATATAAAACTTGAAATTGAAAATTTTGTAAGAACATGTCACTCCAAGTAACATGCCAACTTAGCTTAATTTATCTATTGCTTATCCACCTATTGATTTAATGTAATAGGACATTTCAGCACTTAACCATCCTCACTAGTAAAGGACTTTAATTCTCAATTGATAAACTCCAAATTTTGTTTGTGGTGGTAATGGAGTATTATCCTCCAATCCTACAAGATAGGCCTTATAACATTGACTATTCTTGGTCTCTTATCAAATGAAAAAAATCTCGTTAGTTTATTATGTGTTTTTTGAGTGTGTTAATTAACCAAAAGGATCGTTTCAAAAAATAATGTTTTAAGGTGAACAAGTAAAAAAAAAAAAAAAAACCACTATGATTTAATGAAAACAATGATTTAATCTTGAAAATATACTTAAATTCAAAAAACATATGAAAGGTATAGAAAATAAAAATAAAAATAAAGTTTTAATATTTGAAAAAAAATTAAAAAATAAAATAAAATTTAAACCTAAATGCCTTCCAACATTTAAAGAAAGCATTTCAAATCAAGGAAAGAAATTTTGTAAATTTCCATGAGAATGTGCTGACAAAATTAACTCAACATTTCCCTTTAAATATGGTTATTCTAAAATACACCAAGCCACCAAACAAGTTCCTTAATTAAGGAATAGAAAACACTCTTAGTATTTGAAATATTTTGTTTTTATTTTTCATCACAAGGAAAATGAAAATCATTGAATTGTGCTTTTCCGGGTTTGGTAACATGGGGAAATCCTAATAGATTTCAAAGGAAACCCTAAAATGTAGGCCTACAATTTAAAAAACTTTAAAATTACCATCTAGGTGCATGCACATGAATTTATTTGGAGTGACTTGCATACTTGATATGGACTAAGAATAACAACACATGCACATTAGTGGAAAACTATAACAACACTATACAATTTTCCCAATGTAAAGGTTGTAACTTGGAAATGGAAAAACATGAACATCAACCATGAAAACCACATTCCACATTTCAGGAGGATGATGTAAACTACTTTAAAGCCATGAATATCAATATAAAAAGAAAATAAATGAAGAAAATCAACTAGAAAATCCCCCTGGATGTGGGTTGTACCTAGCCTTGCAAGATTACATGGGGAGGCCATGTGGATCACCACACGGCACGTCCATGTGCCCCGGCCTTGGGATGCATCGTGCCTTCAATTCTCGCATGGGCTGGGCTTTAAAGTCCCATGCACCACCTTATTTTCAACGTACTCAATGTGTTTGGTATTAACTCCTCTTGACACCATGCTGTTCACTTCTCCCGCTCCTTCTCTGGCTCTTCAGACCACTCTAATCGCTCTCCCTCTGTTCTTCTTGCTTCGGCCCTCCCCTACTCAGGTGAGAATATTCTGGGCTCAGGCCTCTGCAGCGACCCCTCTATAGTATCGCGCCCTATCCAAGCCTGTCGTTATGTCGCGAAGACACCAGCAACGGTGCAGATGCGATGGGGGTAGGGGCCTCCCTTCGCATCCCCCTCTGCCGCATGCCATCCCCCAGGACTTAAATATTCTGGTCTCTTGGGACATGGTAGAATTTTCGCCCTCCGCATTCACGCTTGTAGAGCCATCTGACTCCTTCGTTCCTCTCGCGCAGCTCCTGGACCCCTCTGCTCCCCCCCTCCTCCCGTGGTAAGAAGAGAGCCCGCAAGTCCACCATCCCTGTGGAGCCTGCCTTCATCCCCCATAAACTCAAATCCCTCCTTGTGCAGCTAGCCTCCAGCTCCAATTTCGATGACAGCAACTCTGAGCTGGCCGAAGAGAAGCATCTACCAAGTCTACATCTCTCGAGCTCCTTTAAGAGGAAGGAAGACCTAAATTCAACGAACGCCATGCATATTACAGCATCTATGCAGGATAATGCCACTCAGGACACTCCGGCGGAGCACCTCGGGCTTCCTGAATCCCCACGCGAGTAGCTTGAAGACTCTAACCCTGGGCTTGATTCACTAGACTACGGCTACATCTGTTGCATCCTCGAAGAGGAGCCTCCCTCCAACGACAAGCATCAAGGTTCTGCATAGCACTCTCTATTTGGGTTTCTTAATTTGCTGGTTCTGGTTGTTTCCTATGCTATGGGCAGCTCGTTCTATCAGGATAATTATGGCTGGTTTCCCCTCTAGGGGCAGTCTAGTTTTGGAAAACAATATTTTATCTATTCCCTCTATCGTGGATCTTTCCATTTCCTAGGATGAGCAATGTAACCTCTAGTTTATGAATTAATAGAATTAGTATTACTTAGAAAAAAAAAACTAGAAAATCAATAGAATAAATTAAATAATGTAATTAATTACTTCATGGCTAATGAAAAAAATATATAATTTCACATCATAAAATAATTGTTGAATAAGAGTCTGTATGTTCATATGTTCACCTCTTTGGGAGGGTCCTTTGCTTCCCTCATGTTTATTGATCCATTCTTCCTTGTTTCAATTAGCATGAAGATCCAAAAAGGCTATAAAGAGGAAGGAGTCCTCAATATTCTTACAACAATTTTAATAGAATGTATTTATTGTATGGATGGATGATGAATGTAGAGATCATAAGCTTAATATAAGAAAATTAGTGGTTAAACACCTATTAAATAGTCATAGAAAATAGTAGTTACTTTATTAAATAAAGGCTAAGAATAATAATTGGGGTTTCAAAATGTCCACTTATAACTATTTCTTTTTCTAGATATTTTTGTCTAGAAAGAATTTAAATTATGGTTTCTATGGGCATGCTTAATTTTCTAGGATAACATTCATAGGGACAATTATTAATGTATATCATAAAAAGTGATTTTACTAATGATGGTTCTACATTGACCATCATCAAAAGTCACTTTATCAGTGACAATCCTACATTGATTGTCACGAGAAGTCACTTTAATAGTCAAAATCATACATCGATTGTCACTAAAAATCACTTTATGTATTAAACCTAATGAGTCAAAATTCAAGTTTTCCTAAAACGTTTCTAAAGTTCTAATGGATATTGTTTTTGAATAAGTGGTAAACATGATTTTTTTATGGTATACTTTGGAAAACTTGTGGAGATTTCACAAGTAAGCAATTTTTATGTGATGATAGTGCACAAAGGAAATGCATGCATACAATATATCAACAACCATAGAATTGCATATGAATATCAGCAAAGGAAGTCACACACATTTACATTAGTGATGAAAAATGAAGCGAACAAAGTTCCTTCTCAAGCTAAAATACTCCAAAACACTTGGAATACAAAGATATCCATGAGGATACAAATATTATATTATAAAAGATATGAGATAGATAGATAGATGATAAAATGTTACAATGAGGCCCTGCTTATATACCTATGCAGGTGACCTTTCATGACTGGGCATGTCTCTTAGACATGCCCTTTCACTAACTTAATGACTACTTACATAATCCTTAATTGACTATTTAATAATTATATTTGTTATATTCGTTATGAATTATATTCATAACATTGTCCCTTCCTTCAAAAGCTTTGTCCTCAAAGCTTATAGTTGACACTTTTCTTCAGTTCAATCACGCACCGTTTTCTTCATTTGCTTTCATCACAATTTAATATATCAACTTTTATTTATTTATTTGTTATGAATTGGCCCTTCCTTCAGAACTTTGTCCTCAAAGTTTTATGGATAATAATTTCTTCATCTTGTATTTGTTAAAATACTATAATTTTTAGCAAATATTCCTTCTTTCCTTTCTGAATTGGATTTAATTTCCTTTTCATCAATGATTGATTTCATTTTGTCTGTTGAATTGAATTTTTAGAGTTTTTAAAGTAACCCTTCCTAAATTTCTCTTCTTCTTTTTAATGAAGTTATTATTCCTTCAAATTATTATTTTTAATAATTGAATTAATTAAATAATTTAAATTAATTATATATATATATATATATATATATATATATATATATATATATATTCTTTTAACAATTGATTTTTTTTAACTCTTTTTTTTTTTTGAAAGGTTACAACCCTAGTGAAATGTGGCTATTCACATATATTCACCTATAAAATATATGTCCACTTATGTGTATTTTAACATGTAAAAGTAAACTTACCATTCACAAGAGATTTTTTTATTCCTTTACTTCTTATTTTACCTTCCAAATACCATGGGCAATTACCATGGACTTCGAAAACCACAAGCTTCTAAACCACTGAAAGAATAATGAAAATAACCTTACCTACTCTTCCTTATTTATTTTTCCTTTTTAATTTTAAATTTTCTTTTTATGTATGTATATGTACTTATTTATATATATCTTTTTCTTTTTATTTTTAATATACTTTGACTTTCGTTCTCTCTTTTATTATTTTTAATATAAATTCTTCCTTTTTAAATACTTCTTCAATTTTTTTATATAAATTATTCTCCCTTTTTTTTTATTTTTTTTCAAAAATTCTCTGGTTTATTTTTTCCCTTTTTTTTTTTATTATCGCCAAAGTCCTAGTGGTGAAAACGGAGAAACTCCAATATTGATAGCGAAATGCTTCAGTCATGACAGCGACAAGGTTGACGATTTTTATGGTCAAAGACCTAGATCAAGGAGCGTAGCTCTATGCAGCGATGAGCAGCCAGAAGATTGAATTTCTCTAATACCAAATGAAGCGAACAAAGTTCCTTCTCAAGCTAAAATACTCTAAAACACTTCGAATACAAAGATATACATGAGGATACAAATATTATATTATAAAATATATGAGATAGATAGATAGATGGATAAAATGTTACAATGAGGCCCTACTTATATACCTACACAGGTGACCTTTCATGACTGAGCATGTCTCTTAGACATGCCCTTTCACTAACTTAATGACTACTTACATAATCCTTAATTGACTATTTAATAATTATATTTTTTATGTTCGTTATGAATTATATTCATAACAAAAAAATAAAAATTAAATATTTAAACAACAATTTAATTCTTACTACTAAGTTTAATAAGAAACTAACTAATAGAATCAACATAATCTATAGGATAAATGCATCACAAACTAAAGAAAAAACAAAAGGAATAAACCCCCCAAATTGAATTATTAGTTATATTTTAGGGTTTTTTACTATGCTAGGTTGTGATCACCAATGAGAGTGTTAGGGTATCACTAACAAAGTAGACAATAGAGATGCATTCTACCTTTCTATAGCATTAATGTTTAATTCTTGAAACATAATGAAAATGAGAGAGAAAATACCTTGAAAATTATGTTTGTGTTTCATCTTTCCTACCAATATTTCTAGCAAAATTTCAAAACTATAGTTCCATACATGTGCACATAGTATACTGAATAATATCTTCTTCATTTCTCATTTAACATTTATAATAATCCAACGTAATTGGTGAAATAAGAAGCCCTAACTAACTTCAATCTTGTAGCTAAACACAATTCATAAAATTTGTATATGATGCATACAATCAACATGACTCAAGCAAATTGGGAAGGGGAAAGAAGAGATATCTATTTATAAATGTGTTAAAAGTGTATAACAATAGATAATATACCTAATACTACAAATGAGAATGCCTTTCAGATTAATCACACCATTAGGATATTACCCTTATGAAGACATTATTTATGAAAGCAAGAAAAGATAACAAAGACTTAAAAGAAAGCCATAATTTGAAAGAAACCCTAGGCAACCTTGAGGAGCTAGGCTTTGGTAAATAACATGAGAATAGGCTTTGAGAGAAACTCTTGATTCAAAACACAAGATAAGGGAATGGAATAAATCCTTGAATCATGCATGGAAGAAGGACATGGATATAATTAGCTCAATAGGGTCTGAGCTTATCTAGAGAAACTATTTTTTCTTATGGACATAGAGTTTAAACATAGAATCTTTGGCTATAGTCGCACGCCTCATAGGGTACTCCATGTGGCTAGATATATTTAGTCGCATGCATCATCACTAACTCCATGTGACAGTGATATAAGGTTTTGTGAATACTTTACCATTGGATATGGCCATTAACTGTAGGATTGGAAACTCTCACCTAGATATGATATGTCTTTTTGGATTATCTATTGGATATTGTTTGTTTAGGTTTTGCTCATAGTCTCTTGAAGAATCATTGTAACCCTAGATGGACTATTTTGAGTTTGGGCTAGATGTTGATGAAGAAGATTGAAAATATTAAAGGAAACATTGACATATGGATGACAGAAAATAGTGACTCTTGAAAGTTGGATCAAGAAGGAGTTGATCACTTCCTTCAATCCTTGTCAAAGATAAGTACCTTATAGTGTTATGTTATTTATTTATGACAATATTCTTGTTTTGATTTATTGTTTTTATTATTTCTTATCCTTCTTGCATGGATATTTGAGTATTTGAATACTTCTAATTCCGTGAAGATGAAGTTGAAGAATGATCTAGATTTATGCAGGAACGCAATAATATATAGAAATAACCATAAACACAGTGATTTAGTGAAAATATAACTTCCTTTCATTAATAAAAAATTGTTGAAACATGGTTACCGACAGAATGGAAATAAACTAGCCACGGCGTTGGTAGCCTATCTCTGAGAAGAGATGTGGCCGCTACTAGCCTCTGAACTGTGTTACAATAAGGCTTGAAGGTCTACTTATTTTTTAGAAACAATGGAAAACACTAAACATCTATAAATCCAACCCTAGGAGATGAAGCACCAAAATGTTTGGCCCCGTTTGGGTAAATTGGTACATCAACTTCCTAGGGATGTAACTTTGGCATATGATCTCCATTTTACATGCTCAATACCTCATTAGAAAGATATATATAAGTAATACAACTTTTTACATGAGAAACATTAAAGGAACTTCCATGTTGCTCCAGGTTTTCCCAAAAAACATTGTTTAGGGCCTCAAAACGGCTCTGCAAGTTTAGGACAGAAAAAACTGCTAAAAATAGTAAGTTGTGCTGAAACTGAAAAACTGAAAGAACAGATGGTGGGGGTTGAAACGGAATAGGTGGGTGGCCACCAATATCCACATAGATCATTCCTCCCCCTTAGGAGGCAGTAGTCCCCATTGTATTGAGTTCCTCCATGGGATGAGGCAAATTCTACTGAACTTGGTATTGGATTTGTCGAAGATGTCACAGACCTACTGGCGAATGTGTTGGATGCTTTCAATAAATTTGGTTTCTTTATCAGCTATGAATAGTAAATCTATGGATTCTATCTGTGTGGTCGCACGAGGTATGGAAACACCAGGCGGAAATGCGCTTGGGGTCAGATCAATGGAGTGCTTGACTTGGCAGTGTAGAGGAACCTCTGTGGGTGAGGAGAAAATGTCCTCGTATTCCTCTACAAATTTTTTGATCTACTGCTTTTGTGTAGGGGAGCTCTGTTTCAAGGTTGTGGCCACAAAATTTTTCTTGCCCTGTGGGAAAATTGTAATGAGAATAAATTTCCTTGTTTGGGAAACAATATTATTGCATTGTTTTGTAATAGTATAAGAGATGGCAGGAGGTCATACTACCTCCAGCATCATGTACAATTTATTTACCAAATTAATAACAATAGAACAAGGCCTAAACTCATACACATCATGTCGCATCCACAAGTGTTAGTATGAATTCTTAACGCAAATGTACAGGAAGAGAGCACTTTAGCTGTACATGAAAAACAAGAACAAATATGGTTGTCTAACTTATTAGATCTGCAATAGACGGTTGAAACAAATGTAAAATAAACCCAGATCTATGAAAATAAAGAAGCTAAACAAAAAATGAAATAAGAAGTTCTCCAAAATATCCAATGGACAAAACAAGAACTATAAAGAAATTTTTGTATTATATTAACACCTGGGAATGGAACTAATACATTCCCCGCCAATGGGATTCATTCTTCAATTTCCTCAAATGCTTGAGCTTCAGATTTTCTCTCTCAATGGTGTAGAATACCCAAGACATGCAGAACTCAAAGGGAGCTCAATAAGCAAAAAGAAAATAAAAGGAATCAAAGTGTGACAATGATAAGAGGATCAAAGTTCGACCATGATCAAAGGATCAAAGGTGAGAAGTGAATGTAACAACCTTCTATTTATAACAAAATATTTAGTTATCCTTGATAATGGTGCATAATAAAATATTATTAACCAAGATCTAGATCTGGCTGCTTGGAATATTTTATTATATTTTGTTGGAAGGAAAAGGAATTTAAATTGGTTAAATCTCTTTACTTATAAATAATAATCAAATAAATTATTTATTTATCATTTCAAGGATGGGATCAAGGAATAATTTAACAAATAATGATTTATTTTACTATTCCTAAATGATTTAGTTAAATTTAACAAGGAATATTAATTAAATAATGATTTAATTAATTAACCCTACAGAATAATAAGATAAATAATTATCTATCTAATTATTCCTCCTTAATTGGGTTGAATATGACTAGGAATATTTTTAAACAAAGGTTTAATTAATTATTCCTAGAGGAAAATCAAATAAATAAGGATTTATTTAATTAATCCTCATGGGGTTTTCTATTTGGACAAGAAATAACTTAATAAAATATGCTTTATTTAATTATTTATTAGTGAAAGAAATTTTACTATGGTAAAATTGGTCTTACATGGTGTATTTTGATCCATCTAATTATACATGGTTAGATGACCAAAAATTGGTGTAACAAATTTCCCCCCAATGTACAAGCATTAGGATCTAATTGTATGACCGAAGTATGTTGTAAGAACACAATCACTAGAAACCGAATGGGATTCATAGAGAGATAGATACGTAGGCGAAGCAAAGCGAGAGAGGATAATAACCTTGAGGGGGCGATACCGACAACCGTAAGTCTCCTTTAATGGTTGGGTACCTGTACACAATGAGGCAGGAGAGGAATACCTATGCCCGCCATTATGACAAAGTATAAAGAAGAATTATTTGCTCAGTAAAATGATACTAAGTTATAAAGTACATGATATGCTGACATAAACATGGGCCAGACAAAAATATAATGGATCCCACATACATACTACGCTTGGGACAACAACCGGGATTGTATAAAATAATATTTGAGTACATGAGATATAATAAAAACCATAGAAGCCCTGATAAACAGGAAAGGGCTCTAAAAATATAAATGGATCATCTAAGTGATACATGGATTCTATAGGTGCGGAAAGCAGCTGGGGCCGAACCCATCAAATATGTGGAGCTGCATCTGAGGTTGTAGAAGAGGATGAGGCCATCTGGGCATGTGGGGGGCTACCTGAAGGGCTACCCCCTCATGAGGTATGAAACATATCATACATACCTAGGAATCACTGTATCAATCTGTTGGATCACTGAACTATCAAGTAATATATGAATCTCAATCATGTTGAAGTGGAGTGGATGAGAAAGAATCAAGTCAAAGGACAATAAAGAGTCACTTTTCATAATCCGAGTCACCGAACAAGAATGGAAGTTGGAACCAAGATACACTGCCCTCTAGACCTGTCTTCTAGAATGAATGTGTTGATGTCAACAGAAGGAGTTCCAACATAGATGAGGCAATGACAGTCCTCAACTAAGGCACGATGGAATATAGTAGAGCGACTAATAGACTGACACCAAGGATGATGATGGAAAGGGGGATATTGAGTAGCAATTGAAGACTTCCCTTATCACACCATAAAAAGAATGGATGACCTGGCAGCCAATGACAACTCATGATGGGATGGGGGACAGTGGGACTGGAGGCCAAAATGGGCTACGCGAGAGAGGGACAAGGCATGAAAGGATGTAATATTGTAACGAGAGGCAAAAAGGGACTTAGGACAGACTCCATGAATGTGATGATGACTCAACTCCAATACTTTGATCAAGGGTGAATCGATGATGCTACCACATAGAATAGGCCCGACGGGGACCATAAAAGCATGAGAAAAATATGGTCACTCATGATGAAAATCGGCACGAGCATCAAAAAGTATGAAGGTTAAGTGGTGCCCAAGTAAAATTGGTGCAAGTGCAAAAATTTGATTTTGAGATGTGGCGAAGTGACCCTTCATGGAAAAAAGGCTTTCGAATGAAGTATCAAATCACCAAAAATGAATGAATACCCATTTTAAAGCTCGGTGAGAGCTCTCCAATGGTGCTGACAGTTCTTCAAACGAAGCTACGATTTGGGCGCAATTGGAAAAATAAAAATTAGGGTTTCTCTTTTAATAGGTCGATTTCCCTCCAATTTGATTCATTTGCAAGTGTAGCTGTGGTGAATGTGGAAAGGAGGAAAAGGCCCTAAATCTTGCAGCATTCATGGCAAACAAACCAACCATCGAAATCAAGATCCGTCAGTTGTAGGTAGGTGGCTTAACCATACTCTTCAATTTCAATGGTTTAGAATTTCTGATTAGGTGCCCAGAGCCCAGGATTATCACTTTGACCCTCCTCTCAACCGACTCACACATTTTTGGGCCTGTTATGCGACCTTGATGGCAAGTTTTAGAGGAAAAACCCCAACCTCGTAGGTACAGGGCTAAAAAAAGTGTGAGCTTCCAAAAGTTGGGTTCTGTCATATTTTTGGCTGGGAACTGGGTCTTGATTTATTTTAGGAAATTTTTCTTTCCTCTGGTTGACAAATTTTTGGTTTTGTGCAGGAATGGCAGAGTTAAATATCAACTAGAGAGAGAGAGAGATCTTGAGGCACTTTGTTCTGAGATCCAGGGGGATCTAGTTGTTCGAGGTGCACTGACAAGATATGGGGTGCTCAAGTTGGTTGAAAACCCCTTGATGAGTGTAGGATAACCCTTGTTAGTTAGAATAGTTAGCTATTGGGACCTATATCTAGAATTATTTCTAGTGCCAGGGCACCAGATCGATCTGACTATTTATGAAATTTATTTCCTGACCAGTCTCCCACCATTGGGGATGGTGGGAAACATAGAGCCAGTATTATCGCGAGGGTGGAATATCTCTGAGTTTGTAGACCACCATTGTTGACCCAATGTTTGTGTCAAGGGAAGGACTATACCAATCAAAGACCTAGAGAGACTAGATACTTGGGTTGTCACCGCAGTAGTGTTGGGGATCTTGGGCAACTAGGCCTTCCACCACATCACCGGAGGGCATATGATGCTTGTTGAGAGTGTGTTGAGTGGGACTTAGTATGGGTGGAACTTGACGATGTTGTTGTCGTTGAAATGACATTTATCACTATGCAAGCGACAAGTGAACCATGATTGTTCTTTTGGTACAATTTTGTGCTCATTCTTCTTCAAGAAGATCGCTACACTTTGGCCTCGTGTACAGATCTAGAATGGGGGCCCACAAGAGCCCAGGATGCACCACTTGGGGTAGCTACTGAGGAGAGGAGTAGGCGGGGGAGTCAGGCAGACGTTCTGACCCGATTTCTTTGCACATTGGGACCAAATGCCATTGTATACAAATGATTATCCATACAGTGGGATGAACTATCAAGGGGACCCAGAATTTCCACCTTCGCCCGATCAATTATGGGGACTAGATGGTAAGTGACAAGTTTTTATATTTCATGATGCATTTAAATTTTTATAATGATGTATATGGTATTGATTCGTTACTTTTCATATGCATATATAGCACCAGTGAGATCAACCAGTTATATGGGACAAGGGTTTCAGAGTCTAGTATAGCTAGAGGAGATGACTGAGCAGATTTAGAAGCATTATTGGAGGATGTCCGCCACAAATGTGATCTATTGATGACTAGGGTATTAGAGTGTAGCTAGAAAGATCTAGATGACCACTACATTAAGGCATGTGTTGGTCTGCCTTTGGAGTGGAGAGGGGTCATGCAGCGCATGGCGATGGTCGGATAGGGTATGCGGGATCTGTGGGCCATAGGAGCCGAGCCATTGGCTCGGGACCCTCTAGATAGTGATTAGATGTAGGGGCATGAGGTGCCCCCATTTTATATTTTTGTAACATGTTATGGGCATGTTGGATTTATCATAGTAGAGGACTCTAAAAATTTTATGATTTTTTGGACACATATTATGGATATGCATCTTTTTATAGATGATGAGCATGTGGCTTGCCTTTTGTTTATTGTTATGGTCTTGTGTTAAATGCATGTGATGAATGAAATTCTAGAATATTTTTTACAATGCTATCTAAATAGTGATTTTGAGCTTTAGGTACATGACTGAAAGTAATGGTTTCAAATTCAAGCATTAATAATTTCACTCATAAATATCTTCTAAATAGGACAGGGCTATGCACATGATAAACACCATTGAATTTTCTGACAAGAAGCAGGGAATCTAAACGAACATGAAAATGAAGGATGCGATGGTTAAGGGAATTGACTAACAAACCTATGACTGTATCATATTCAACCTCATTATTGGTGGAATATCCAATACATATGTCGTTGGAAAGGACTAACTAATGTATGAGGGTACAAATGGCCCAGGCTACTAAGGCTAGATTCTACAAGTAGCGAGTTGCACCATCGGCATAGCCGATATACGGTGTGGATGAAGGATCCATATATAAGGCATCACATGCCAACAAAGGAAAATATGATGGACAATGCAAGAAACCTGAATGTATGGAAAAAATAAAACGCACATGGGGGATACTATGGGTAAAATTTCTATGCCCCTTACACTTGTAAAAGATATGGTCAATATATGGTGTAGGGAAGATGTCATGGGGAGAAGATTTATTCAGGTCAAATAATTTCATATAGACATGAATGGTGCTTGTTTTCTTGAGAATGAGATAGGAACAACCATCCTCCTTGGGCTTATTGATTGCGGTTTGGAGAGCCTTTTATCGAGAAATGTGTCTTAATTTTTTACGGACAGGATAGGTATTGAGCCAAGTGTCGATATGGTGGTCGAAAGTGGTAGGATCATGTCCAAGCCTCTCTCCATAGGAGCTGGAGGAAACATTACAGAATTCTTTGAGTAGCTTGGAGTAAGCCTCAATTTCATTTGGGGCACAAATTGCCCCTAAGGCAGTGTATTCTTCATCGAAAGCATCGGGTGTAGGAATGGGATTTTTGAACCAATCGACCTCATATGAGATGAAGTATTTATACTCCATATCATATTGGTCATGGGATTGTTGTGGAGGGAAGTACACACAATGGTGCATATCATCCCGAGGAAATTTCGGGGTGGTCATTTCTTCCATAATGTCTTCATCAGAGTGAAAGACGGGGTGACTGGTAGAAGAAAGACCACATGATGTGGTGGGGGGATGCCTAACACATCATCATGAGAGATATGGTTCTCATACGCATCATTATAGATGGTATACGAAGAGCTAGTAGATGAAACATATATCGATTTTGAGCCCAAGGTGATCACCGGAGGAGGTTTAGTCAAAATAGAAGGGAATGACCTGGAGGGGTTTTCCACCAAGGATCTAATGGATGATGAAAAATAGAGGATGGTGGCTGAATTTTTCATCATCTCAACATCTAGAGGAGTTATGAAAATTTCCTTTAGCTCAGGCTGAGCCAAACACACGAGTATAGGAGTACCAGGTGAGCTACGTTCATCCTTGATTCGACAGACAGCTTCAAGGGTTTCGCAAAGATATTCGAGACGAGGAAAAAGGTGAGAAGTGGCCATAAAGATCAAAAAAAGCACAAGGGTGATTTTTGTACAACATTTTAGTTTCTTAGCTAAATCGGGTAAGCTAACATGGACCTATAGGATATCATATTCAGGAAATGTTTCGTTGACCACAGGTTTGAGGAGAGGAAGCTCAGGAAAATTTTGGGTAGTGTGCCCAACAACATCACACAAAGCACATAGTTGTAACTTCTTTGGAGGCTTAGGAGGGGCCAGATTTGTTTGGGAAGCCCTATCCTTAGGTTCCTTCTTTCTGTATTTTCTCTCCTGACCATATGATTTCACAACAAGAGTAGATTCCTGTTAAGGTGGCTAAGGCACTAAAGAAAAGGTAGGAGTCATGGTGACCGGTTGGACCGGGGTCAAAGCGGTATAAGGTTTGAGCTGATGAGGTGGGGTTTTGTCTAGGTGATTTATGTACCAAATTGGGATCCCCAGGGTCAAATTAGGAAGGCTCAACATGGCCATAATAGGTACTGAAAAGAATCCAAAGGGGGGAGCGAGAAATGGTATCTAACTGAAGGGGTAATGGCCTGGCAGAATGGCTCCCAACTAGTTAAGGCTAGGGGGAATTGTTCCTCGTTGAAAAGAAGTATAAGAGACACCAGTAGAAGAGGAAGGTCCTTGAAAGGAATGGCCTGTAGGCTCCATCGAGTGACCACCAGCAGGCTCTGGAGGCATAGGTTGTTGGGTGGTTGAACCAGACCACTTATGCTTAGTCCAAGATGATTGCATCATGCAAACATTCGACGAGCTGAGATTTGCGACAAGAGGGGAGGGACAAGGGAAAGCACCTAGCAAGGTGGAATATTTATAGACTCCTTGTGAAACACTAGTTAGAGGTGTTACTGATTTCTTATCGGCCATCGAAGAAATTATAGACTTGGGGGAGAGCTAAGACTTTGGTTCATAATATGTCAATTGATCGATGGTAACGATATTTCCATTGTGAGGAAATCACATCTTACGATGAACTATAGATGCGACAGTAGACATCGCATAGGTGCATCTATGACCCAACAGGATGTTGTGATCCAAGGGGGAATCAATGACTTCAATGTCAATACAAACAGTCTTTCACGTAAGAGTGATAGGACAATTGTGGTACATGCCAAGGGGCTAAGAAGACTGACCATCCCAAGAACTCGAAGTGATGGTGGATGGGGTTAACTCAAGTGATACAAGCTTATTATAAACAGAGGCTAACATCATGCAGGTGGATGCACCCTCTTCAATGATACAGTGTGAGACATGGGCATTACGAATCTTGACTGGTATTTGGAAGGCGACAGATGAAGGTAAAGGGGGATGTTATCACTTTTCAACATCAAAGATGATTAAACGATCATCTGAAGGATCCATATTTTCCATAGTAGAGAATAGAGCTTTACATTGTAAAGGGCACGACTGGAGGAATTCTAGTGTTGACATAGCAGGAGGAGAT
Organism: Pinus albicaulis; assembly: GCA_034641835.2. Taxonomy (NCBI): domain Eukaryota; kingdom Viridiplantae; phylum Streptophyta; class Pinopsida; order Pinales; family Pinaceae; genus Pinus; species Pinus albicaulis. The sequence continues at coordinate 1,087,227,572 of CM076572.1, read as the reverse complement.
TGTGCTAAGTCATCTATTATGTTGTAATTATGGGCAGCTTTGGCAGAAGCAGTAGTTCGGTGTAATGGCCCTTTGGGGATCTTGGGAAGGACCTCTGCTCATGGTTGAGGGATCTGTAAAGGGACATCAAGTGTTGAACTGGACTCTGTGAAAACTTTGGTTTGAGACTCGGTTGTAGAGGAAGCACGTGGCTTGCCATATTCACATGACCGAGTTTGAAGGTTGACATTAGCGTTATTAACCACTTCAAAATTCATAATGAGAATCTGGTAATTAAAGGTACCAGATTGAGAGGTTTGAGGGTCGGCTTGATCTTGAGGGGGTTGGGCAGCCACATATCCTTGATGAGGGAAAGGATCAATAAAAATAGCTGGTTGAATAGGTGCAGTATTTGGAGGAGCTGAAACCATGGCTTTTTGTCCTCTATATGTTGCTTGTTCTTCCCACAGTTGACGCATTTGGGATAAAAGGGGGAAATCGTGAGTATAATGGCCATGGAAACTACAAAAATAACAAGGCTTGTTCGTATGAAGAGTCCTGTCCTAATTGGGTTGATTTCACTGTTGTTGGTTGTTAGTGTTTGGTGGGTTCCCTTGGCGCCCTTGATTACCTTGCGCTAGTTGATTTTGGTTTCATTTCCTCTCTTTCTAAGAAATTGGAGGATCGGTCGTGCTCTACTACACATACACTTGACTCAAAGGGGGAGGTGGCTACTGCAGTGGACGTTGAGAAGGCATAGGAGGCTCGAGTGTTAATATTGAAGGGGCTAGAGCATCGGGTTGTTAATACAAATAGAAAGGAAGTTTAGAAGCATTGGGGTAAATAGGTTTAGCTACTGCAAGCCCTGGCATTAGTTGATGCAATAGGGCGAATGTGCTTTTTCCTGCATACATGTTGTCGGGAGGGGGATAAGTACTAGAGGAGCTGGCCCCTCCCTGAGGGAAACCATAACCCATGGGACGATGAGTATATGGATGTGAAAGAGGTCCAATGATACCGTTGGTGGCATGAGATTCCCTCGGTGCATTAGCACCACCAAGTCTAGGAAGATCCGGTAAGACGGTATAAACATAACTAGACTGGAGATCAAGTCATGTTTCAACGCAATTTGGAGAGCTTCTTCCTATTTATGAGGAATGTGAGATGCAACATATTTACCAATAGAGGGAAAAAGCATTATGAGAAACCAATCCATATACACACAGTTGTCAAATGTTGGATCTCGAAATAAGTACCTCCTTATATGCCATTCTTGGACATGCTTAGAAACGCGGGTGCCTGATGTTTGACGAAAACCGGTCAATAACTCTGTACTGGTATCATATCGGAGAGGTAACTAGAAGTAGGATAGAAACTCTTTAGCAAGAGTTGTAAAAGTGGAATGAGAGGCAGAGGCTTGGTCGACATACCACTTTGTAGTGTCTCAAGTGAGCATACGCTAGAATAACCAAAGACGGATAGAGTCATCAGTGATAGAATTGGACAAACACCACAAGTGGAAGGAGCGGACATGATTAGTAGGGTCCTCTCTAGAATTTCCTTTGAACTTAGGGATGTCAGAAGGAAGCTTAGTTGGAATAATAGGCCAACCTGGATCATGGTGTATAGGGTCGTTAACTAACTGGTTGAAATCAGGGAGGCTCAAACTTTTCATAAAAGGTAGTAAGGGAGTAGTCGAGATGGTTATAGTATTGGTTCCACTACTATAAGTTCTAGAGTTAGGGTCGGGGCTACCACCATCGTTAGGACTAGTACCTGCATTGGCACCTAACATGGTGGGAGAATGAGGTAGAGGAGAACTAGGTTCAGAATCAGAGGGAGGGATCGATGGACCAGAATCAGATTCAGTATAGGAACTCGGCGGAGGACTAAGTTGGAGTCTATGAGGTGAAGTAATTATTCCTAACAGAAAATGAAGATGAAGGCCTATGAGTCTCCGAGATAAATGCCTTGGGGGCGCAATGATCGTAAGACACAAGTAACCCAATAATGAAGAGAGATAAACAAAGGTCCAGAGGGGCAGATAAATTAATTATGATGTTTGTGTCTTGGCTTGGCGGTGCAAACTAAGCACTCTTCACTTAAAGTCTGCATGTATGCAATATGTGTGTTAATTTTATTTAAGCCCATATGGTTGTGTATAAAGAAAAAGAAAAAAAATTGTATAACTGTAAATAAAACTGAAACGATAGTAGAATAAACAGCTAAATATGCATAGATTCAACCCAAAAAAGGGCTCCTAAGCAACTATTCTGAGAGGCGGGTGAAATTTACTCAAAACACACAAGGTGGATAAAATATCTAGGGTCTATGGGACAAGGATCTCATGACTCAGATCTACTGAAAAGAGGTGCAGAAAACAGGAAGAAACGAGAAGGAAAATTTATGCAAAATGGGAGGCAACAGCTTAAAACCCTAAGGGAAAGTCTCGTCAATAGGTTGTCGAAAAAAAATTTCGTCTGTGGCACAGCTGATACCTGTTACTTGCATAAAACACCCAGAAACATGCAGAAGTTAGGATTTTTACTCTTTCAGGAAAAAAACATTAAAAAAAACATTAATAGGATAAAAAATAGCTGAATAAAAACCATATGTACTAAAGCATATAGTCACGTAGGAAAATCTGAATAAAAACCTGGGGAGTCGCCAATTGTTAGTATGAAGTTTTAACGCAAGTGTAAGAAAAGAGATCACTTTAGCTGCACATGACAAACATCCCTAAAAACAAATATGGATGTCTAACCTATTAAATCTATAATAGACGGTTGAAGAAAATGTAAAATAAACCTATATTTATGCAAATAATGCAGCTAAACAGAAAAATGAAACAAGAGTTTCTCCAAAATATCCAATGGACAAGAAAATAATTATAAAGAATTTTTTGTATTATATTAACACCTAGAAAGGGAACTAATACAATCCCCCTCAATGGGATGGCTTCTCGGTTGTCCTCAAATGCTTCAGCTTCAGAGCTTCTCTCTCAATTGTGTAGAATACCCAAGAAGTGTAGAACTCAAAGGGAGCTCAATAAGAAAAAAGAAAATTAAAGTAATCAAAGTGTGACAATGATAAGAGGATCAAAGTTTGACCATGATAAAAGGATCAAAGGTGAGAAGTGAATGGAAAACCATCCTTTTTATAACAAAATATTTAGTTATCCTTAATAATGGTGCATAATAAAATATTATTAACCAAGATCTAGATCTAACTGCTTGGAATATATTTAGTTGGAGGGAAAAGGAATTTAAATTGGTTAAACCCATTTACTTAGAAATAATAAACAAATAAATTATTTATTTATAATTTCAAGGATGGGATCAAGGAATAATTTAACAAATAATGATTTATTTTACTATTCCTAAATGATTTAGTCAAATTTATCAAGGAATATTAATTAAACAATGATTTAATTAATTATTCCTAAAGAATAACAATATAAATAATGATTTGTCTAATTATTTCTCCTTAATTAGGTTAAATATGACCAGTAATATTATTAAACATAGGTTTAATTAATTATTCCTAGAGTAAAATGAAATAAATAAGGATTTATTTAATTATTCCTCATGGAGTTTTCTATTTGGACCAGAAATAACTTAATAAACTATGGTTTATTAAATTATTTCTTAGTGAAAGAAATTTTACTATGGTAAAATTGGTCTTACATGTTTTATTTTGGTCCATCTAATTATACATGGTTAGATGACCAAAAATTGGTGTAAAAACAAGTATGGTTGGCCCAATAATACATTAGACACATCAAGAGGGGCAACATCACACAGTACCTCATCCATGAATGGCGTGATGTTGTATGAAAGGCGACATTGTTGGTGGATGCGAAGATCTCTTCCTTGGTGAAGCCACTGAATGCTATACAGCTGCAGGTGTGCTATGGTTTCTAGGCCGAGCCGCTTCATGACCTTTGTCAAAATGAGGTTATTTTGGCTCCCAATGTCGACAATGAACTGTAGCAGTGAAAGAGACGTTCCTCCTCCTCTGGATGTCCTAGTTATTCCTTTTGGATCTTCATGGTGGAAACAATGACATTGGGATCTGCATCAATGATATGCTTCCCTTTTCATTTCCCTTTTCTGGCTCTGACTCGGGATCAGATCATGCATCTGATTCAGGTGCCTTCAATTCATCCATTAGAAATTGTTTTCCCTGACACTCATTTGTGTTGTGAGTGGGGTTGTTATGAAATTCACACCACTTCCCTATTTCCTTCTTTGTATTTGTGGTGTTATTCTGAGTTTCCCCGCTTTGTCTTTTCCTCTTGTTCTGTGGTTCAAGGGTACGATTCCCTTGCTTCAGATTCATGGATCCAAAGTCTCACTTCTTCTTCTAAAATTTCTAGTCAATATTGGCAGCATAGCGATATGTCGTGCCAAGCAAGGCAATGTCGAGGAGCTCCATTTCCTATTGAATTTATCTATGAAAAAAGTTGTGGTACTTGAGCACCAAATTTATCTATGAATCTTTAATGCCCAACCTTTTTCATAGGGTATGGAACAAATTTGTCAGTTCATGCCAATCTTGGTCCCTTTGTTGCCGCAGCATGGTCCATTGGATGTACTTGTCCTCATAGCTCCCCATAGGGTAATATTGTTCCTTGATGATGTCTCAAAATAAATTCCAAGTGCGTGCAGCCAAGAATAGAGAGGGTTCCCTCTTGTCCTTCTACTCACAATAGGTTTGCCACCAGTATTTGACATGGGGGGCATCTTTGAGGAGTGAAAAAGTAATCTTTTCTCGGTCAGAGAAATCATGCACCAAGAAATACCCATCCAGCAATGTCAACCATCTATCTACAATGTATGCATCAATCTAGCCTTCAAATATAGGAATGTCAAAGTTTTCCTATAACTTGAAAGGAGAGGTGCCTCCAGAGTGGCTGTTGGATGTAGATGCACCATTGATGGGAAGTTGTTGAAGGATCTAGGCAAAGTTATCCATCATCGCGTTCCTTTGCTTCTCGAGGGCCTCCTCAAGAAATAATTTTATAGGATCTCCTACTCCCTGTTCTTTCTTTTCTTCTACCATGGGAGGTCATCATGGTTTACAAGGCTGATCTTGCAAGGGTTCAACCAGATCGAGCCCTAACTCCTTATACCCTAACCTTGTTGGGGACATGCAAAGAAAAATAAATAAAGAGAAAACCCCTCTAATACCACTGATCTGGATTTATGCAGGAACGCAATAATATAGAAATAACCATAAACACAAAGATTCAATGGAAATATAACTTCATTTCATTAATAAAAAATGACTGAAATATGCCTACAGACATAATGGAAAGAAACTAACTAGGGCGTCGATAGCTTATCTCTAAGAATATATGTGGCAGCTACAAGCCTCTAAACTTTGTTACAATGAGGCTCTAAGGCCTATTTATTTTTGAGAAACTATTGAAAATCCTAAACATCTAAAAACCTAACCCTAGGAGATGAAGCGACAAAATTATGGGCTTTGTTTGGGTAATGGTACATCAACTTCCCATGGACGTAACTTTGGCATATGATCTATGTTTGATGTGTTCAATACCTCATTAGAAAGATATGTCTAATGAATACAACTTTTGATTTGAGCAACATCAAAGGAACTTCTATGTTTCTCCCATTTTTCCCAAAAAAGCTTCGTTTATGGCCTCAAACAACTCCGGAAGTTCAGGACCCGAAAAAATTCTAAAAATATTAAGTTGTGCTGAAACTGAAAAACTGAAAGAATAGATGATGGTGGTCCAAATGGAATAGGTGTATGGCCACCAATATACCTGGATTAAAGTATGAAGAGGAATATGGATGCAATTTTAACAAAACAACATAAAATCCAGTATGGAAATTCGTCAGCTACAAATGAAGTTAATAAGGTATCTGAATACAATTAGGTATGTATAATATATTGCTTAATTTTTATGATTTAGTTGCAATGTTGTATGTAAAGTTATTCCCTGAGGTATGACAAGAATATCACCCTTTTTAATTACTTAATTAATGCATAATAGTCACATTCGTATGAAAGTAATTTTTCTCTCTAGTACCTATGATATATTGATGCACTTTACAGTAACATTTAATATGATCTCCTTGATATTTGGCATTTTGATACATTCCATGTGATTGAATTTGATATGTGGTAACTTGATATTTTTGCCAATTCTTGTAATGAGTAATGTCACCTTGATGGTAGTAGTGTGGTCAATCTACTGCTATATTATTGTTAAGGTTTCGATATGATGACTTGAAAACTTAGTGAATTTGAAAATGTAATAAATGGATGCCCTGACTTGAACATGTTAGTAACCTGATGAAATATTTTTGTGTAAATGTTTTAATACACTTGTCATAATACCTAAGTGTATGGCACTAACCCCTATTTAATGTTTAATGACATGCTCATATGTGATATTGAATCATCTATAGTTTAACTTTGTGATCTAATAGTTTTGTTGATACATTACAGTAATATATAATTTAGGTTGATGTCTTCATGGATGATGATTGAAGAGGCTTATCATTCAGAGAGAGAAATGCTTGATGACATCCCATCACCTACTATTGATTTGTGGTGGATGACCAAAAGTCCCATGATTGTAGAATGAAACAATGAACATCTGATGTTATTGAAAATATGCCTCTAATTATTGATTTTATGAGCTAACATTTCTTTGCTGACCATATTGGTTTACCCTGTGTAGTATCAGGATCCACCTCTTGTATAGAAGTGCTTTTATGATATGATGGATTAGTATAATGAATTATTTTTACTGGATTTATGGATCTTTTTATGCATGTTGATATAGAACAAATACATCTTCATGAATTGTGATAATGTTGTTGTATGAGATAAGCTTAGACTTGTGGTTATTGTCTCCATACGTAAGAGGGAGAAAGGATGAATATGGTATTTTTTCTTTATGTTATATATTTTTCTCTAATTTTTGATATCTTATATAAATAGGAAAAAAATATATAGGATTATTGTTCTTGGTAATTTATGAGGTAGTGTTATTGAACTCTTCATTGAGTCGTTTGAGCTATACCAGACCTGAGCACTTTGATATGTTTCTGTTCTTTAGATAGTGGCATGTCTTTATGATGTAGCCCTCGTGGGTAAGGGTCCAGGTTCATCGAGAACACTGAGCATATATTTTCCCCCTTTTTTGAGCTCCCAATGAGAGATTGTACCATTTATGGCTCTTGGGGTTGAAGTATCTCTAGAAAATAGGATGGTTGTGGTGGTGTTTTTGCTTCACATGTACCAAAAGGCACCTCTCTAGCAGTCCGCTTCTACCTGTAGAAGATCACAGAGAAGATGGTGAGATTGTTAATGAACATAATAAAACAATGTAAGACAAAAATCGTAAGGTAAGTAATGCATACAATAACATGAACTTAAACAAAAAAACACAAGATAACAATGCTCAAATGGATCAACAACCCAATATAAACAAATGGAGAGAACTCCCTTTATTGGGCATTGGTGGTATGAATAGTACAATGCTAACTATATTTCTATGATTCCTTTGAGATATGGCATCAAATACTCAAGATAAGGGGGGTTACTTTCCTCAGTATCCCTGCAAGTTTCTCCTCCCTCTCTCAAAAGGATTGTGATCACTCTCTTATGATGGAGCTCTCTTCTCACTAGGATTTTGGGTGGCTAACATGCTACTCTCACCAGTCCTTCTATGTCAACACTTGCAAGATGGTTTGATATGGTATCAAATTTGGCTAGTATAAAAATGTGTCTCCCTTTTCTCTTCCCATAGCCAGTTTATATAGAATTTTTTTTACTCTCTTCACTCTCTTGGCCCAACAATGATAAGGACCCAATAGTAGGACAAGGGATTCCTTTTTGGGTTTGATTCCTCCTTAAGGTGGCTCGAATTCAATTGTCCTTGAATGCAATTGATAGTGAATCATCTTTACCAAGTGTTTCAAGTGGTTCTAGATGGTGACTTTTCTCCATCCCCAAGACCACAGGAATATCGAAGGAAAAATCACTTTGTGCGCAAAAATTCTTTGTTGTTGGTGCATTTTCCATCAATTTCTGATTGAAACTTAGGAAATAATTAAATATTTGTCCTTCATAATGTACTTGTCCTTGAAAATATTTATTTTTACTATTTTCTTAACATTGTCTAATGTATTTTCCCTGTATGATTTTATAGTGTTAACAGTGTATTAGGTCTAGGAGGAATTTTATATTTGAAATACATTGTGTTTTATTTTCAGTGTGATCCTTTTGAGACAGATACAGAGAGTAATTTTTTGTGGAAATAAGTAGGAGAACCCCTTGTCTGAAGTAAAAAAGAAGCTATGCTCTGTAGGAAACATGCAAGTTGTAACAACCCCAAATTTAACATGCAATTAATTATATCAAATATGCAATAAATAATCAACAAGAAAAAGTGTTTACCTAATCATCATAGAATTTTTAGAAACATGAGAAAGAAAACTTACTTGCAATGGCAATATTCCTTACTTGAGACTTCAAATTTGCATACTAATTGAATCTTGTTGGCTGCAACAAGGTTTTGGAGACAAATCTCCACCCAACCGTAGGCTCAGCTGTATGTAATGTTTCCACAGCTGGCCACCCCCGAGCCATCAATCAATGTACTACTGCCAGGGTATCCTTTTCCTCCCATAACCTTCTCTCTAGAGAATGGATGAAAGAATGAATGATCCTTGAATCTTCCTCAATGTCTATTAAATAGACCAAACAATGGAATGGGAACCACATGCACACATTCACTGTGTCAACATGCAACTTAAGTTTTACTTAATTTAGTGTTCTCTTACTTTTTGTTAGATTTACTTAATTTAGTGTTCTCTTAGTTTAACTTTCTTTATATTAGTTTCTTAGTTTAACTCTTTGTTAATTTATTTAATTAATTATTTCTTTAACTTTCTTTCTATTAGTTTCTTAGTTTAACTGTTTGTTAATTTATTTACTTTTGTAAATTAATTCTTTCTTTAACTTTACTTATTGTTTATTGTTTTAGGACTCCAGTTTATTATTTACTATTTTATTTAGAACTCCAGTTATTGTTTAATGTTTTATTTATTATTTATTTATTATTCTCTTCACTATTTATTTATTTACTTATTTATTAAATTATATTATACTATTTATATATTATTTATTATTTTATTATTTTATAATTATTTATTATTTTATAATTATTATGGGACATTACATACTCCCCCTCTTCAAGGAACTTCGTCCCAAAGTTAAGTATTTAATGATATTATATGATATTATTTATTATTTATTACTTCATGTGTGACCAACACCCTCTATTGAACTAGTATAACCAGCAGGCATCGAAAGTTCTTCACAGCACCCAAGAAATATCAAGGAATCTATATCCTTTTTTCCACTTTCGGAATCAGGCATAAGCCTCCCCGGTCTGTCCCTAGCCAAGGCTGGCCCCAAGGCTCGCGCCCAACTCAGACCTCATCTGCCCCAAGGCAGGAATCTGGTCCTAGTACTCAATGACTCTGGGCATCTCGCAAGGCTGGCCCACTCCCTCCACAACTCCTTAAGGTTCACAGCTCCAAGCATCGAAGTTTTACACCCACTTCTAGACTTCGGTGTTCCAATCCAATACTAGGCACTTGCACTACAATATCAGGCACATGTCCTCCTCAAGATGGTCACATAGCCCTTCAAGAGCTATCCATCAAGAGCTATAGAAGACAAAGGAACCACTGGCATATGTATTGTTGATTGAGTTTGTCCCCAGCCCATATGGTGTTACATATTCTCCCTCGTAGGTATGGGCTCCCACGAGATCATCAAATAAATTGGCCCTCTCGGTCCATTTGTGGATTTCCTGCCAATCACCACATCTCAACATGCATACAATGCATTAGTTATAATCATAAAATCCTAGAAAATAATCCACATACCAACTCTTGCATGTCATCATGATAAAATAACATCGTTTTTAATCACAACATTTTGAATATTAAAGAACTGCATACTCTTGCATGTCACAAAATATATATTTAATTCTACCTACTTCACATCTTGAAATACCATCATAAATTATGACATCTACATATTTACATCAAAGAGATATCATATCATAATAAATGAACCACATGTCAATATACCTCATATCATAACATCATAATGCCTATGCATATCATATCTATGATGAACATACAACAACATTATTCTAACAAATAAAATAATAAGAACAACATGTGCATCATTATCATCATACCTCATATCATGAATTATCATCAATATAAGAATCATCTCAATGTTATCAAATATAGAATAATACATTATAAACATTCTTATCGTGATTCATTAGAAAAATAAATTTCATTTGTTTGTAAAAACATTGAATACCAACTATGAACTAAGATTATTCAACATTCATTTAGGATCTATGTTATCTCATTAGTACTATAAATGCCATGTTTTAATCAAGATACCAATTACTTTTCAATACTAATTTATTGTTCTTTATATTAGGAAGTTGACCTTTTACATCGTGGGCATACACATCTAAGTACATAATTAAATTTCAAATGACCCTCATCATCTTGAGCCATAATCTCTCATCAGATATTCTTCCTTCCCCAAGGAAATTTTAGTGAAATTCATTGTTAGGATAGTATTCTTTGTACAATCATTTAAATCATCCATATCAAGTTAAAATTCCAAGATCACTATACATATTTTTCTTATCCAACTAACACACATACACGAGGTCATCCTTATTTAAGTCTTATGTTATGCTTAATCCACCCGCATGAGGGCTGTCCCCTAGTGATTTATCCATCACTCGCATAAATTTAATTTTTCATCTTAAAATGTTTCCTTATCTCATCCAATTCCCGTCTCAATACCACCTAATCTCATTACTTCACACGGTCTATTTCCTCAATTTTATTTTGATAACATAATCTGTAAATAGTTTCCCTTGTCTTTCCTTTGCTTTCTCATACTAGGAAAACATTATTTCTCTCAAAATTCCATATATACTAACTTCATAGTTCAAACTTCCTCACATTTTGAATTTAGAGTACTTATTGTCATATTAGCTTTGAATTCTTACCCCCGATGGCTATGGTTTCAACCATGAAATGGAAACATTTCCTTCTTAGCATGCATCATTCTTATTTAGACTTCATAGTGATCCTTATCGTGGTTTTATATGAAATAATTGTGTATCTCCCTTTTCCACCTCTTGACACCTCATGATTATTCCCTTCCATTTCGCTCTAGGATAGGCTAGTGCCTCTTGTTGACTATTTACACTCAATTGTGAAACATCACCCACTCATTTTTAAGAGTTTATCTACTACTCATTTCAATTCATCTCCTCATTCTACGTTGGTCACAGTTTTGAGTGCAACATTTGTTATCTTCATTAGAAGTTTGTAAATTCCTTCTTTTCCCTTCCTCCCTAGACAACTTTATCCAATTATCACTGTTAAAATTCCAAAATTTTCAATCTACTCTCGTTTACACTAAAATACCATAAGTACATATGAAAGAAAAATGACATTTTTACTTTTGAGTTATGGTATTACTACACTTCCCCTCTAAAGGGGATGCATCATTGAAACAAGTTCAACTAGATAGTTGTTTTAATACACCTATTCTCATCCAAAAACATATTGTTCTTGTCTTATATAATTTGTTGAATTTGTAGCACAAAAACATGATTAATACTAATTTATTTATTTTCCATTCTTAAAATGCATCATCATAACTAATAATAACAATAATAATAATTTGTTAACCATTTCAAGTCATAGTCAATTGAAAATCCCCTATCAAAAAATACTAAAATTAATTTGAATCACAAAATATTAACTTAATTGATATCAATTATCTCTGTAACATTAAATAAAACAATTAGCTTTCAATTTTTTTTATTTTTTTATTTTTACTTTTAATTACAGTTTATCTAAAATTATATTATATCAAATATTTTTCCCTCCTTAAAATCTCTTATTTTAGTAAATAAAATAATAATTTAAACTTATAAACTAAAATCCAAATTATCTCAAATAATAACAAAGAAAATATTATAAATAATTAAAAATAAACGTAATAATTCTCTATTATCTGAGTTTTATTATTTTATAAGTAAATTTGCATGGATTCTAACTTGGCAATGGTGAGGATTCATGGTACTTCATTTCCCTTGTAATAATGGTTTATTTGGATGGGTATTACTAGGGGTGCATGAGTTATCGTTTCCCTTTGGCTGCAGTTTGGCAACTCATTGTAAACGTGGCAAAGATTTGGATGGCTTGAAGATGAGAATTGCTAAGAAGCTTTTGGCCATGACGGCTGCCTAACAATCTTCTGAAAATTCCAGAATTTGGACATGTGAACCAATCTTATTTGTTTGCCACAAAACAAGACTCGTGAGTCTGAGACATCAGCGTCCATATATACTCATGCCCTCTTATTCTAATTCTAACAGTCATGACCTGTTTTCAAATCTTGGTAGCATAATTCTGCCCTGAATCACTAAATCCAGAAAACAGCCACTCGCTTTTTTAATTCATTAAGCACGTGGTGGGCTTTAGGATTCAGTAAATTCCGGTAAAAAGACGTAGAGAATGCTTGTTTACCATGGCTGGCTAACACAACACAAATCGTCCATAAAACTCTAAGTGCCCTATGAAAACGCGCAGAATCAAACCCCGGGATCTGTAAAATTCTCAAAACAATCCGTCTTGCTGAGTAGTTCTCTGGAAAAAGAGGTACCTATAAAATCTTTGATCGAAAGCCACAGATCTCATAGCTTTGGATAGAACATTGATGCTGACTATGAACGCATACTACCTGTCGAGGCGCGGTCGAGGTACCGCCATATGCGTAAGTTAAAGTCAAGAATCCTTTCGACGGTTAGACGGAGTTGATTTATGTGGGGGCAGTGTTCCATATCAAATCAAATCCTAGCCAGTGGCCGTGGTTCATTTTGTCTGTCCGAACCTCTCTTCGGCTTCCGTTTTTTTTTTTTTATCAACTTAACCTCTATGTACTTGACATATAAGTAGATAAAAGTCTTTAATAGTCTTTAATATTTATGGTTCGCATGAAGATGATTTTTTTTTATTTTTTATTTTTTTTAAACCACCTTAATAACATATAAATAATCATGGAATATTAATAATTTATATGAGTATACCTTCCAATTTAATTTATATATATCAGATATATTTTAACGAATTTGCATGTATATTATTATTTAATATTTAAACTCAAATTATATATATATATATATATGAAATACATATATATATAGTGTTAAAGGAGCCAAATAAATAATCATACATGCATAGAAATATATAGTGTTAAAGCAATATTAATAATATATTATAATTTTTATTTTTATTTTTATTTTTTTATTTTTAATTTCATGTATATAATTACATTAAAAAAAAATCTCAAATTTAACTTTTATAGTAATAAAGTTTATTATTTTAAATTTATAATCACTATAGTACCAAATACGAGCTCTTTGCTCATCATCATAATCGAAATCAAGTCAGTTGGTTGAATTTTTTTATGTCAAGACTTAGCTTTTATCTATAGGTCCCTAAAGTCAAAACCCGCTCCGATACCATATATAACAACCCCGAATTTAACATGTAATTAATTATATCAAATATGCAATAAATAATCAACAGCAAAAGATGTTTAACTAATCATCATAGAATTTTCAGAAACGTGAGCAAGACAACTTACCTGTAATGGTGATATTCTTTACTTGAGACTCAAAAGTTGCACGTTAATTGAATCATGTTGGTCGTAACAAGGTTTTGGAGGCAACTCTCCACCCAACCGTTGGCTCAACTATATGTAGTCTTTCCACAGCTGGCCACCCTCGAGCTCTCAATCAACGTACCACTGCTAGGGTATCCTTTGTCTCCCATACCTTTCTCTCTAGAGAATGGATGAAAGAATGAATGATCCTTGAATCTTCCTCAATGTCTATTAAATAGACCAAACAATGGAATGGAAACCACATGCACACATTCATTGTGTCAACATGTAGCTTAAGTTTTACTTATTTTAGTTTTCTCTTACTTTTTGTTAGCTTTACTTAATTTAGTGTTCTCTTAGTTTAACTTTCTTTCTATTAGTTTCTTAGTTTAACTCTTTGTTAATCAATTTACTTTTGTTAATTAATTCTTTCTTTAACTTTACTTATTGTTTATTGTTTTAGGACTCTAGTTTATTATTTACTATTTTATTTATAACTCCAGTTATTGTTTAATGTTTTCTTTATTATTTATTTATTATTCTCTTGACTATTTATTTATTTACTTATTTATTAAATTATATTATATTATTTATATATTATTTATTATTTTATAATTATTATGGGACATTACACAAGTAATAAAATAAGAAATATTTCTATGAGGTGGGCATGTCCCATGCTCATGATATTTTCTAGTTTGTTGGAAATATGATTCTTATGTCTTAATATGTTTTCCTTGATGGAAACTCTCTGGAGAAGCGCAGTAGTTTTCAAAAGGTATATCAGAAGAAGAAATCTATAAAGTCTAGAAGAAGTTGTTTAATATTGATATTGAAGGCTATATATGTGGGTTAATACAGGCCAAGTCGTGTATACACGTAGATAAGAACGATCCAAGTCACGTATGCCTTTTTCACTCTAAAAATATGATACCAAGGGGAATTACCATTGTATTAGCCCATAGTATTGAGTGTTGTGTCGTCTCTTCGATTCCGTCCAAGAATACCATCAGCAGTTGTGTGGTTTTGGCTCATGGTATTGGTAAAGGCTAAATCTATATAAGGAGAAGAAGATCATAGTGAATGTAACGGTTGTCACTGAATAATTCTCTTTGAAGTATATCTGCATGGGATGAACTTTGTTTTATTGGTAGATCTGAATCTATGATTCACCGTTGGATACAATGATGGATCAAGATCTCTAGACATGAAATGACTATGTTCTTGTATGATCTATTGAAGAGATTATTAGATCTGTGATCTGGTGCATGTTTGTTGAAGTGAAGTGAAGAAATGTGGGTAATTTCTATAGAACTGAAACATTCTGCAAAATTAAAATTTATAGATCTATATGCTAGTTCGTCTTGGTACAAATGCATATATACACGGCTTTGTCTCAGAAAAAGCGTGTATGGAAGTCAAGGTTTTCTGAAGCTTAGTGTAGAGGTTATCTGTTTATAGTTGTTGTATTTTTGTTGTCTGTCAATGAAGTCTTCATGTAGATCTGGGTTGCTTGAATGTTATATATGCTGCTAAGTTGAATATTAACAAATCTGATCAATGAGTGAGTAAATATGTTTAATGATGATTGATTGATTAAGGGTTCTACAATACTAAAAAGTTATTTGACTAAAAGCCTCAGATCTAGTTCTGAGACTGACCATATTCTAAAGATTAGTATTCACAAATCTATATGCCAGTTGGTGTGAAGGAAAGTGTGTATACACACGGGTTCAGTAAAGTAAGGCAGCGTATGAATTTTAAGATAATGAATGTTCAAGGTTGAGTTTGATTGTGCATACTGATTCTAAAATTTGGGTTATTACTGTGTTCTTATTACAGTTATCTCGTTGTTTTGATTGATGTATTGGGTGAAGTTTATTATTGTTGATATTTATGAAGAGTTGTGTTGAAGCTATGTGATCTAGTGTGAAAATTGATGAAATGTGCTCTGCAGTGTTTTTGAGGGTTGAAGCCTTCAGTTTGGAAGTAGAAGGTTCTTTCAAGTAGAAGTTGGTGTTCTAATCAGGGAGTTGAAGTTCCCTTCCAGTAGTGGCTGGTAAACAAGATCAGGGGGTTGTAACTCCCTTCCAGTATCAGCTGGAGAATGAGAGAAGGTTGCATCCTTCTACAGGTAGATGCCTATGTACTGATATGAGCTTGCATTAGTAAAATATTTTAAGAATTTTTCTATATAATAAATATTGAAGACAAAGACGACAACAACGATGGTTTTCTCCCGAATTGGGTTTCCACCTTAAATATTTGTGTTCATGTGTGATGCACTTGTGTGATGATTTATTCTGCTTTTACTGCACATTTTTACTACTTAAATAACTGATGCATAACTGATAAGCTGAGTTAAATATTGTTTCTAAAAGTTTATATAACACTAAATGTATATCTCAGCATACACAAGTTTTTGTTGGTATATCCGCTTGTATATACGAGTTGGGTTCATTAAAGTCTCGTATGGAATTCAGTAAATAAAAAGTAAAAGTTTACAGTGAGATCTAAATATTGATTCACCCCCCCCCCCCCCCCCCCTCTCTAAGTATTTTTCCCAACAATTGGTATCAGAGTAGGTCCTTCTAAAGAAGCTTAATCGTTAGAAGGAATATCAGCTAATATGAGCAATCAAGATGGGACAACATCTATCAGGTCTCCTCTCTTCAATGGAAACAATTTAATCATCTGGAAGAAAAGGAAAATATCCTATCTTCAATCTCTTAGAGAAGATTTATGGGCTATATTTGAAGGATTTTATCAATATCCAGCGTCAGTTCCAATAGATCCAGCCGCAAGAAAGAACTATGAAACCAATGCAAAGGTGGTCAATGCATTATTGGGAAGTTTGACTAAATCGGAATTTGTCAAATTCATGCAGTTGAATACAACAAAGGAGATATGGGACAAAATAATTCTGAGCTATGAAGGTGATGCCAAGGTAAAAAGTGCTAAACTCCAAACTCACAGAATTCAATATGAAAAATTAGAATGCATAATGAGGAAAGCATTGCTAGTTTCTTTTTACATCTATATGATATTGTAAATCATATGAGAACTACTCTGGTAGAAAAGGTTTTAAGATCTCTTACTCCCAAATTAGAGTCAAAAGTGTTTTCTATTGAAGAAAAGAAGGATCTACAAACTTTTACTATTGTTCATCTTCATGGGATTCTGACTGCATGTAAAATGAAGAAAGGAGGTCCGTATGAAGTCAAATAAGTCTTTTTTAGAGCTGCTGCAAAAGGAAAGGAAGTAGAAGAACAAGAAGGATCAGGGTATGTTTCAGAAGAATATGAGATAAATTTTGTAAAGAAGCTACAACTTGGCACTAGAAGGTTCAGAGGTAATCTTCCTTTTAAATGTTTTTCTTGTGTAAGAGTTGGTCATTATGCTGCTAAATGTCCCCATAAAGATAATCGTGAAAAGGGAAAGGAAGTGGAAAAAGGAAATAAGAAACGGTTTATCAATAGAAAAAGCTATTATACTCATGAAGATATTGATGGTCTATCAAATAGTGAACAAAGAGAATCTGATCAAGATATTAGACTACTCATGGCTTTTGAAAAAGACTCTAGTGAGGCTAAAGATACTTTTATGGATGCTTTAGAAGAAAATGATTTTCTTCAAGAAATAAATCATCTCAAAATATGTTTGGATAAAAACCAAATTTCCATATATACTCTAAAGAATCGGCTTATAGAAAAGGAGAAGCACAATGAGAAATTAGAATGTGAAATAGTTAGTCTAAGAAAGGAAATTGAGAAAGTAAAAACTTTAAATATTAGATTTTCTATAGGATCTGAAACGTTAGACGAAATTATCAAGTTACAATGCTCTCCTCTTGTAAATACAGGTCTTGGATATATCAGGGAATCCTCTTAGCCTTCAACACCAAGCTATCTAAATGCATCTAAAGTCGGCCTGCAACATTTTGTCACTCAGAAAAAGAACAAAAAGACTACACAGGTAAAGCATGACCACTTCAATACAAGGAAGAACAATAATAGAAATATCAATTAGCAGGTAAATATAAATAGAACGTTTCATGATCGCAGAAATTTCTTCTTTAATGGACAATGTTTCTCATGTCATAATTTTGGTCATAAAGCTGCTCAATGTGTTGCATAAAAAACCATCATGACCAGAGAAGAAAGAAAGCAAAGAAATGAGACTGGAATAAAGAGAAATACTTATAACAACCTTTCTCCTCTTCAAAATGAGATTGAATGTTCTTATTGCAATAAATTTGGACATGAAGAATCTAAATGCAAGAGAAAATCTCAGCCAAAACAGCATATACCTTCAAATTCCAAGGTATGGAGAGCGAAGGACTGACATGTTGAAAGTTGTGGCATAGTTTTGTTTGCTGAAGGGGAAGAAAATCAATGGTACATTGATATTGGATGCTCAAAACACATGACAGGTGATAAAAATAAACTCCTTTCATACAATTCTCTAGCAGGGAAAATTTTAAGAACCCCCTTAGATTTATAAGTATAATAAATGGGTGAATCCCCATGATACATAGGAAAAATGGAAGGCAATTTTATCAATAATATATATATATATATATATATATAGATAAAATTTTTGGCGAATATCTAACCAAATAATATCATATTGTAAAATCATGGCGAATGTTTCACTAAATTATAAAATCTTGTAAGATCTTGGTGAATCTTTTACTAAATAATAAAGGCTTTGTAAAGGGCTAACAAAGTTCATAATGAGTATTTATTGTAATGGTTTCAAGCCTTGTTAAGCAATCCATCAAGAACCAAAACCAGAATGTTTCTTATAAGTATATTCCTTATATGGAATAGAAAGATATTTCTCATGGAAAGTCAATTAGGTTTAGCGCAGGTGGTAGGGAGAAATACTACATGTGTCGATGTGATGAACTCATAATGAGTATTTCTTGTAATGGCTATGAGCCTTGTTTTCTAAGCAATCCCTCGAGGACTGAAATATGTATATTGCTCATATTGAATATAAATATATTTTTGATGTATTGGTATATAAAGGTATGAGAGAGGAGTGGGAAATGAGCCACAAAAAGTCCTTAGAATATTGATAGGTAGAAGATTAGCGCAAAAAATATAAAAAGGTAAAAAATGCAAAAATGGAGAAGAAATACATGGGCAAAATGATCAAATAGAGAATTCATAATCCATGGGAGGAACACTGATTAGAGATAGTGAGGGAATATTTTCCCTTAGCCTAGGGGTAACAAAGGAAGGCATTAGAGCTCTCACATATGAAAGTGTAGTTAAATAAACATTAAGCTCTATATCAATCATGAGAGGGAGGAAATATGGGAAAGAAATGCAGGAACAAGAATATAAATGGAGCAAAGCATTGGGATTACAATCCATGCTCACCAAGTTTGGCTACTTCCTTTTAGGCCTATTGAAAAATTAGGTTTGATCTATCTATGTATTTTGTTATATAATTTTGTGTTAAATAGTTTACAAGTAGCTATGTTAGAGCATGGATTTTGTGAAAGAAAAAAAATCACCATCCTGAACATCTTGAGATAGAGATGGACGAATATGAGTATTGGTGATAGAATTCTCCCATTTTTTTGTTGTAACAAGTTGTATAGGTACAACTACAATCCCCTAAATTTAGCTCAAACAATATCCATTAGTGTGAGAAAAAATGTTTGATGTTTTCACCTTGCTTTTTTTATCCCTATCAATGTTTAATAAATCCAAGGATAAGATGGATTTATGTTAGTTTATAGTTGCTTAAAATTTAAATATATAAATTGAAATAAATATGAGGTCAATTTATTTTTATTTTATGTTTAAGTCTTCAAATAAATAAGAGGTTGGGTCTTTTTTTTTCTTTTTATTTTATTAATGACACAACCACACATGGGAATCTCCCCCACCCTAGGCTATCAAGCACCTTGCTACCATTGGTGCAAAGAATAAATATGGCATGAGAAAATTATGTTTCTTACCCATTTTGAGCTTGGAGGCTGTTTACAGTTAAATAACAAACATTCAAACTCTTCTAGTTGATTATTTGTCTTTCATCAACATATTTGCTTGTTATAACACCATTTGGATACATTTTAATCAACCATAAAAAATTTGGCTGATTGCTATGTGAATTGAACTCTCCAAAGGTCGATGTATAGGTATATTATTTTAGGCTATCCATACCCTTCAGATATTTAAATCTTTTAAGCTCAATATAAACTTTGATGCGTTTCATTAATCTGATCTTTTGCTCCCAATATTCCACCCCTCCACTTGACATACTTCAACAGTCTCATTTGTGTTGTTATATAGTTAAGTGTTTGTGCTTCAACCTAGATAGCTAATTTTTTATTTTAAGGATATGTATGTTTTTCAATTAATTTTTATTGTGCTTTTAATATATTTCAGAATCTTTAATGACCTCCTTTGTGGAATTCTATTGCTAGGTGTTTGTGCTTCAACCTAAATAGATAATTTTGATTTTGAAGGATATGCCTCCTTTTTAGATACATTTTTATTGTGCTCTTAATTTATTTCAGAATCTTAACAACATTTCCCTCTTTCCTTTCTAAAAAATAATTAAATTAATTCAGAGTATTGATTGTAGTTGGTGCTAATACCATATTAACATTAACATGGATTTAGAAGTTTCTTAGACTTGATGTTGAATTTATATCTATTGTAACAAGTTTAAGGATGTAAATATTTCTCTCTCTTTTACCAATTTAATCTCTTTTAATTTTTTTTACTTACAGTCATCCAAGACTCATGAAGAGAGCTGGAAAAAATTGATACAACACAAGTCAGAATTTTTGTGCCAGAAACATTACTTTTTACATATTTTATCATCTTGGTCATGCATATTATTTCATATAGACTCGAGAATTTAATAAGAAATATGAAATTATAACCTGATCCATGACATATGTGTCTAGATTACAGACAACTCAACAAAATGATAATCAAATATATGTTTCCTATTCCTATCATTGATGAATTATTAGATGAATTTCATGGAGTAATTTTCTTTACTAAATTGGATCTTCATTCTAGATGTCATCAAATCAAAACGAGGCAAGATATTCACAAAGCGGCCTTTGGATTACATGAAAGTCACTATAAGTTTTTGGTTATGCCATTTGGGCTTACAAATGCACCTTTAAAATTTCAAAGCATGATGAATTCTATTTTCAAACCCTTCCTTAAAAATTTTGTGCTAGTAAGTTTTGATGACATACTAATCTACAACAAATCTTGGGAAAAGTATGTACAACATGTCGGCAAGGCATTGACACTATTGTAAGAGAAACAACTACATGAAAAGCCTTCCAAGGGTGCCTTCGGGGTTCAAAAAGTAGAATATTTAGGTCATATTGTATCACATTATGGTGTCAAGATGGATCCTAACAAAATCAAAGCTATGAGGGAATGGTCAATCCCCAATACCCTAAATAAAATCAAACGATTCTTAGGATTGAAAGCATATTGCCGCAAGTTTGTTAAGAATTATGGTCAAGTAACAACACCTTTTAACAAAATAACTAAAGGATGAATTTTCATGGACTACATAAGAAACCAACGCTTTTGAATAACTTAAGGAGGCTATGTGTACAAATAACGTCTTGGCGACACCTAACTTCACAAAAATATTCATTGTGGCATGTGATGCCTCAAGCCATGGAATTGTTGTAGTTTTTATCCAAGAAGGAAGAACCCTTGCCTTTGAGCAATAGTAATAAGTATTTCTTGGAGAAAATACTATCTTCAGAAGAGCAACAAAAAAGGGTCAAAAATATGTTTGGTTATAACTTTGAAATTATCTACAAAAAAGGATAAAAAAATATTGTGGTAGATGCACTCTCAAGGAAAGAGGAAGACACAAGTGGTTTGCTATGTGTTATTTCCATTCCACAATCTAACTGGGTGGAAGAATAAAGGATAGAATGGCAAAAATATGAGAAGATATGCAAGATCATTCAACACCTACATGAGGAACCCAATGTAGTAGAAACATTTACGTAGAAAAATGATTTGTTATTGTATCAAGTTTGCTTATACTAATGCAAGAATTCTCAACTCAAAAAGAAGGTCCTTTTGGAATTACACATTTATCTTGTAGGAGGACATTCAAGGTTCTTGAAGACATACCATAAGATCAAGAAAGATTTTTTTTGGGGAAGGTATTAAATAAAATGTGCAAAAGCTTGTGGAAGAATGTGTAGTATGCCAATAAAATAAATTTGACACTATCAAAACCCCAGGGGCTCCTTCAGCCATTAGCCATACCAAGCTAATGTTAGGAAGACGTTTCAATGGATTTTAATACAGGTTTATCGAAATCTAAAGGAAAGAGTGTCATTATGGTAGTGCTAGTTCCAATGACAATGTATACCATTTTTTCTTTATTTCTCATCCTTTTAAAGAAATTATTGTGGTAGCAGCATTCATGGAAACAATCCAAAAAATACGTCAAACACCAAAAGATTATTGTAAGTGACGGAGATCCAATTTTCGATTGAATTTTTTTACTAGATTATTTTCTTGTTTAGGTAATCAATTGGCTTGCAAATCATCTTACCATCCTCAATCTGATGGCCAAACTAAGATTGTGAATAAATTTTAAAAAGGATATCTACATTTTTTTGCATCAGATGAACAAACACACAACGGGTCAAATGGATGCCCTTGGCAGAATAGTGGTACAACACATCCTTCCATACTTCATAAAAAATGTCACCATTTATGGAAATTAATGGATATCATCCTCAATCCATAAAATCACCCTTGAAAGGGACTATAAAGGCTCAGCTAGTAGAGGAACACATATAGCACCAACAAGAGGCTCAAACTAGTGAAAGACAACTTGGTTATCGCACAAAATAGGATGAAATAACAAGAAAATAAACATTGTAGTGAAAGGGAAGTTAAAGGGGGGATTGGATATTTGTGAGACTACAACCATATAAACAAATGTCCCTCAAGAAACAAAAGAAGGACAATAAATTACCTCCAACCCCTATAAGGTGTTGTAGAGGATAGGAAGTATGGATTACAAATTGAAGTTGCCTCCATGTTCACATTTGCATCCAATCTTCGATGGTTCTTGCTTAAAGAAGGTAATCGGTGACAAAATCCTAGTGTAAACTATTATATAATAGATTAATGAAGAAGGGAAAATAATAACAAAACAAGAAACAATTTTGGAAAAAAGGACTACACAATTGAGAAATCGAGCAATTAGTAAGTACCTCATCAAATGGAAGAACCTACCAATGGAAGAAGCAACATGGGAAGATGAGTTGTCCATGCAAAAACACACACAGATAGTCAAATGTTGAGGAAAATAATTCTTTGAAGGGGAGGGGCATGTTAAGCCCCATGTTAACCCAAAAAACCCTTATGAGCCATAGGTATTGAGTGATTACATTTCTATTGTTATATTATTATGTAGGCTAGAACCCCTCCATGGGCCCAATTTATTATAAATGTACCCTTTGCCCTATATATACACTAAGGAGACCTAGCCTTAATATCATCAAATATTTGTATTATACATTTTATTCATTGTAAAATTAGGTTTCCCCCTTGAAGAGAACTGCAATGATTGGTTTCTTATCATTTTTAAGGTGTAAGTATCATAACAAAGAACTTTGCTAGGCTGCATGGTTATTGATAGAGCCTAGCCTACACCAAAAACCCAAATGTGCATGGAAACACGAACAAAGATAGACCGGAACCACAACAAAGTCACCACAAACAGTAGATTAAAAGAAGTGCATATAAACAAATCCAACATGTATTATGAGATGGAATGCAACCAATTCTCCAAGAAGAACAACCCTTCAACTTCATGGAAAACCCACAAAATAAAATGAACCAATTAATACATACCTTCCAGTTTTCATTGTGAAAACCAAACCCTGTAATGAGAACCCACTCATCCATTCCATGCAGAAAAATGATGGTGGAAACTATTTCAAAAAACCAATCTTGTATTGGGATAGCCTGGCAATAGATATAACAAGTTGTCGTTTCCATAAATTCCTTGAACTCAACATGTGGCAATCATGCCAAGCCATGGAGCTTGCATGCAATGATAAGGTTCCAAATGTCACATCATGAGCTCAACAAATGGGTTGTGGTAGTGGTGGTCTATAGTCACATCAAGGTTCACTCATCCCTTCCCACCCCATTGGGAGGGTGGAATTTTATGCCAAATTTTACTACCAAAATTTGCATTATTGGAAATTTTTTAAACTTAATGTTAGCCTCTGTGTTGCCTTATCCTGGAAAGGTTCCATCTTCCAACTTAGATTTTCCATGGACACCCTATTTTAAAGCTCCTAGATTGGAATTAACTAAATTTTTCTCAGATACTGTTAAAACTGCAATATGTTTTACTTGAAAGCATGTTAACCTAACCAAGTTTATTGAATCATAAATTTGTTAGGTTATACAAATTGTTGATTTCATTATTTTTTTTGTTGTGTGGGGTCAAGTTGGTCAAAATTTACCATTTAGAATAACATTAATAAGATTAACCGACCTAGGAATACAAACTATAATATAAAATATCCAAACATATCTGATGCATTACAGATGAGGTATGTGTTGAAAATTTTAAAATTATGTGCCTTCCAAACAGTCTTGGCATGGATGATATTCCAATTGATATGTATGATTTCCAACTAGAATGTAATAAAATCACTATAAAGTGCCAAATATCTATGTCCTCTTACATACTTAAACCAATTCCCCAAAATATTCATATGAAAACAAGTTTTCTAAAGTCGTCCCTAAAGCATACATTTTTGGATGTCTAGAACAGTGTATTAAAATTTCACTACATGGAAAACATACCTGCAAACTTAAGGAACTCTCAAAACTACTTCTATGTGTTAGATCTGAAATCTCAAATGCTTGCTGAAAGCTAACAGCAAAACAAAACAATTTACAACATTCAGAAAATCATCTCTATTTATCTTTATTAGCTCGGGAAAGGAAAAACAGTGCACACACTCTCTGGTAAACTAAATGAATAACAAAAGCAGCAATGAAACCTTAACAAGTGCATCCTAATCAAACCCTAATTCTACTCTAGGGAAGTGTACCCAAGCTACATGAAGCATATGCTTATAATAGATCACCTCCCCTGTAGAATAGTGTGCCCTAGCTAAGTCTGATCCAGATGCCATTCTAATTTTAGAACTGAACTGGACAAAAAAAAATAGCTAAGGCTGGCACATGCATTTTTAACACTAAACTAAAGATAAATCCCTCTTTGCAGGGAACGTGTTCTCAAGCCTATCCCACAACAACTCAAACAATATCTTAGCAAGGGCTTTGTCAAAATATCAGCAACCTGAGAATATTACTGAACATACTCTATGATCACTGCACCCTACTGAACTGTATCCCTATTCAAATGATACAAGATATCAATGTGATTGAAACAACCATGGAACACTAGATTTTAAGGGAGCTTGATGCAGCTCTGATTATCACAGTAAATCAGGTAGGCGAGATCTGATTGATCAACTCTATTGTCAACTTGTGAAGCCAGATGACCTCACAACTAGCAGAACTGGCTTCAATATACTCTGCCTTTTCCAAATTAAGTGCCACTTCTGCCTACTTCCTGCTTAACAAAGATATTATCTATGAACCCAAGCTGAAACAAAGCCATGAATCACTCTTCCTACCACCATCATCTCTAACCCAGTAAAAATCCACTAAATCAAGTAGCAACTCAAATCACTATGAAGCACTGTGCCAGTGTTCCCTTTAACTACCTCACATACCTCAGACCATGGAGCAAATTTGCAACAACCTCAGCTCAACCATATACTAGCAACCAAACTGGACACAAAATTGGTGTCTGAACCCCCCTTGTTTGTGAGACAAGGGGCCTCATCCACACAACAGTTTGACTGATAAAGCCTACCAGACATGCTAGGGAACCTATATACTTTTTTTACAATGATGAATCAACCAAATCTGACTCTGAATCTACTAATAAATTCAAAATATGTATCATAAAATTATCCTAGGGTTTATAGTCCATTATCTAAAACTTCTTCAAAATCTGAATTGCATACTTACCCCTATTCGAGGACTAACTCACCTAAACTCTACCAAACCTCCAAACCCAAGAAATAATGAATGAGGTTGATGTCCTTCATGTCAACTTCACTTGCTAGTTTCCTCTTGCACCATGCGATAGAGTTTTTTGAACTAACGGTTAGGACCATGTTATCTACATACAACACAAAGATGAGCATATCAAATTTATCATAATCAAACAAATAATACAAGTTAGGACCTGCAACAGTCTTAGTGATGCCCATAATATGTAAGTACTCATCAATCCATGAGTACCAAGCACATAGAGGCTACTTTAGCCCAGAAAGAGCCTTCTTAAACTTACACACATGGGTATCCCATCGATGCAACTCAAAACATCCTGGCTTATTAATGAAAATTCTTCCCCAATGACTTGAAAGAAAATATGTTTTACATACATCCAATATAAAGGGAAATAAAATACCAAAGCTAACAAAATGATCGTATCTATCATGGCATCCCACCATACCTTCTCACATGTTGTCTCCTTCTAACTGGAAGACTCTACAACAAAAATGGAATACATCAGTGCAACATAATTAGGAAACTTCTTAGGACAGTGATGCACCTGAAAAGAACTCTTAGGCTCTCCTACTTCCTCATGTGCCCCCTAAGTTGTTTGAGTAAACCACCTGGACCTCCTCACTGAACTGGAATGGAAAATGGTCCCTATACCTACATCAGAATCTACCAGTGATCTAACTCTCATTTATTTGGAATCAATGGATCAACATTTGGAAAAAATAAGCTTCTCAACCTCCTCAACCTCTGCTGGAGGCTCTTGAGACGTAAGAGGACCCTATATCCTCATCAAAATTGACATCTCATCTTACAACTATAATCCACTAGGATGGAATGTATATTCTATAAGCCTTAGAAGTCTCATTCTATTCCCCAAAAATAGCCTTCAAACTAGAGTGTTCGAAGTTCCAACTTAGTTCATCTCCCCTTAGAAATATGAATATATTCAAGACAAACAAAACATGAAAATGTGAAACTTGTGGTTTCTCAGCAGTAAAATTTGCTTCTCATGTATTTTCCTTTGATAAAAAAATTAAGCTATATATGCCATAGACAAGAGACAAAGCATAGGAGGAATTTATATCCAGATGACCTTGTTACTATACAATACATGACCAATTCCACTAATTGTTTAGACTCCCATTACTCCCTCTCCAGGTTTTTCTAATATCCAATCCAGTGGTGCCTAACATTATATTTGGGAGATGCCCTAAGCCTTAGAGCCCACATCCTTTTCCCCCCTACTCAACCAGACGCTACTCAGCAGATCACATCCTTCTTCTGAGTGCTTCCTATGGATAGGGGCTCCAAGAGAAATGCTTAGAGCAACACCATTCCACTTGCCAGACCTATTAGATAGCAGAAGGCACTGCAACCCTCAGTAGTGAGACCACCCATGCAAGAGTGTTGTACAAGGGTTGAAGACACTATACACATAACTAGTGGGTAGCACCCCCCCACCAAATCCAAACAATGATTCACCTCTTGTAGACAAAGAAGCACTTCATGAGTTTGATCTATCTCCTTCAACCAAATTTCTAAACAAATATTCTTTTCTTTGATCTTGGATAGTAGGAGAGACTCACAATTGACTTCAAAGGTTGACTTTATCTCTCTTTGGCCCACAACAGGCTCTTGGAGAACTAAGGCTCTTTCCTATGAGCTCAATTCAATATCATGGTACTTCCTTCTAGCATTATGGATCATGCCATCATCCAAAGGAAGCAAAAACATTATTTTTGGACATGTGACAACCATTTATAGATGTGTTGGAGCACTTTCCTTACAAAATATTGCATGCATGCGTTTTAGTCTAATATTTGCCAACTCGTAAGTCTAGTAGGTGCACCTTACTTAAAGGAGGGATTTGCCATGTTCAGTCACCTTTAAATATTATTCTATCATTATTAAGCTATCATGCCTACCTCATGCATGGATATTATTTTAGAAATATAGTCCCTTAGAGAATTCACCCGATTCCTTGAACCTATTTTCATAGGCATGTATAATTTGTATTCTTAACGAAACCTGGCTTGGGGCCTTTGCCCATGCATTCACACTAACTACTGCAAGTGATGAGGGAGAAAATATGAGTGGGTGGGATATGATAAAATATTTCCAGTATATTTGTGTGGGTAAGATAGGAAGATCAGTCATATATTGGGAAGAGTTGCCTCAAAAGGAGGTTGGTTTAGATTTTTCATGGTGGATATAATTAATAAGGGGAAAAAAGAAGAAAATTATAGCCTTTTTCCCATGATCATTACAGAAGATAGTTGTATTGATTTTATTTTCCAACCTATTCCTATGATTATTATTAACAAACAATGATCTAGTGGAGGTGACTTCAGCGTGTTTTCATGCAAATAAGATGTGCATGATGATCAGAAAAGCAAAGACAACAAGTTCTGTGAGGAAGGTACACTCTAGGGAGCATATTTTCCAGGAGACTTTGTTGCCATTCTTAGAGAACATAATTCTTCCAGAAGCAGGAGCACTTAAATCAGTCATTTCTAGCAGATTATTGCTACCCCTCATATTATATGAGGCCTTACACTCATGATTTTCATCACAATCCATTTCTATTTGTGATTTTCATCAAACATTTCTTGCAGCATTCAGATGATGTTGATAGAGCATTGGATTGACACAAGGGAATTATGATTCTTCCACATACTATCCTCTACACTTCCCTTGTGACATTTTTTACCACCACCAATGGTGGGTGCTAAGGTGTCTCGAAGAAAGTTGTTTTCGAACTTATTCACCTGTTATCCCTATAGCATATCACCAGGAAGAGACCTATTCCATGGATTATTATGGAACATCTTGGTATGATGATGCTTATTTTCTTCATTAGTGGCTTACTTGTCATTATTCATGGTTATTTAATTTTAGCACTACATGTAATCACTCTTTATTGTAGTGTTATATCCTAATCGAGGTTATGGTGATACACTTATTCAAGACATATTGTTAATTGGTGTGGGGATGCCCTAGGTGACATTATTATTTTGGCATTAACAAGGCATCATTTGGATGATTATTGATGTGATTGAATAAAAGTTAAAACACCTCCTTCACAATGATTTTTTTCACACATTTGGAGACATGGGAATATTCTATATGGCACTTATTCCCCCTTCATGCATGAGTTTCTATGACATGTTTGGTAACACCCTTGGATATATATACTATTCTAGCATTTAAAGGCACATGTGCCATGCTTATTTATTATTTGTGTGAAGTGCACCTCTCCTTGTCACATATTCACATGGAATCTAAGCCTCCTGAGTCCTAACTCCTGAGTGGTGCAACCTAGCTTACATGCCTATTATTTTGAGCCTTGGGATTGCATATTTGACTTGGTTGACTTGATATTCCATGGAGCACTCTGCTTGCTCCTAGTGGATGGAACACAATTTGAGGCTTTTTTGTACACATGCTTGATTTTTAATTATTCATCTCCTTCTCTTTTGGCCTTTGACTTTGTTTTAAAAAACTTTTCACATTGATCTATGTTCGCTTTGCATTTCCGCACTTTCCTAGTGAGGAATCCTATTATTATGTTAATTTTGCATACATAACGAGGTAATGGTTTTTATATTCATCTTAAACTCTAGTTGTTTTACAACGTTATATTTAGCATGAATTGTTATGGTTCCAGGAGGATGCACTTTTTGGTGCTTTTCTAGCTGCGTGTTGAGCAACTTGCATGGTCATGTTACTAATTATAGATGAGGTGTCCCTTCTTGAGGATGTGTCTTCCTTGGAGATAGAGACATGTGGGATCCTATTTGTTGTTGATCATTATTTACTATTTGCTGGATTTTTTTACTATGGATAGGTTAGAATGTATCTTTTGTCCATACAAACCCCAGAAAGATCATAATATAGTTAAGGATATTATTATTTTATTATGAGAAGGTTTTCAGCTTGTTATCTATATAGGAGAAGTTCCTCCTATTGTAATGGTTGTTGGAATATTGTAGAGACACTTGAGACTATAACTTATACAATTTTGAAAGTTTATTGGAGCTTGATATTATGCACATGGATCTATATTTTTGAAGATGATGCTGTAATTTTGGATTATTCAAATATGTTATGACTCTGGACAATTTCATAGACCCCGTCTAATAAAGAATCACCAGTAAAAGGGCCAGAGAAGTAAAGAATGAAAAAAGGATTGATTGTAGAAATTTTAAAAATCTGCTCTATATATGAATGTGCCATCAACAAAGGCCACCTAAGAAAAGGCAATAAAGCTATAATTTTGAGGGATTACAACTTTTAGACATTCACAAGCTTTGGAAATAACTAGGTCAACTTAAAAACAGTAAAATTCATACAATGAATGTTGTTGAACCACTCTTGGGGACAAGGCTGGACACTATAAGGCTACAAAGAGCAGTGTGAAATGAAATATAATTAAAAAAAACATAGAGAATACAACCTTACATTGAAGTCAACGAATATATTGAGTATTTTTTAGGCCTTTGATACCACTTACTCCACTAAAAAACACTTGTGTTGTAGTGCTTGAAAATATGGAAGAAACATCAATTCAGGACTTAACTCACAAAACTGAGCAGCTCTTTTGTTACCAGGCATGGGGGAAACCATGGATGATTGAAAATAATGGAAGTAAAGCAAGGTATCCATATAACGTGATGAAATTATCTTACAAGTATTAAATATTCTAGGATTGTAGATGTAATATTTATTAGTTTAAGTTTGAAAATTTAGAATCTAAAAGAAGCATCATTTCAGGATTGGATTCATGATAGTACTGACTAGCTCTTTTGTCACTAGAGATGGGTGCAATATTGAATATAATGTAAGTAAAGTAAAGCACAACATAGCAACAACATCTTACTATATTAAATTTCCTAGGGCCATAGATGCAATATTTATTTGTTGATTGAGATTTTGAATCAAAGTAATTTCAATGTCAAACAATCTTGGCATGCAAGGCACCACCAAGAAAACCTGTGCAACCACAAATCATCTAGTTTACAAAACAAATAAATTGAACCCATTTCATTTCACACAAAAAACGTAGTGAAATTTCAGGAATAACTCTACAAAATAACATTTCAGAGTTCAGTAAACTAATCCCTTCAAACAACATCTTTGATGTGCACTAAGACATTAGATCTTGTTACCTATTTAGGGATCTAAACCTTTTGGATATCTGACCTGGCCCTATTTTGTGTGCTAAAAAAGATTCAGATAGCACATAATTTTCATATCGAATGGTATCGTAGCATGCAATCTAATGAAAATTCAGTGAAAAATCATAGAAAGTTTAGCATACCCATATGAGCATTTAATTGATACAAGTGCAGGACCTCTTCTCATCAGAACATTCACATTAAGGAATCTACCATTATCAGGTCCAATTAAGCCTACTGTAGGTAGAGAAGTATCCATTACATGCTCGATTTCAATAAATGGAAAATCAAGGGTGCCAATTTTCTTCAAGATGAAAATGAAAATTATGACAATCCATACCAACATAGATGTTGTCTAATAGTTATTAATACCCTAAATCAAACCCCATGCAATAACATAACCAAAAATAATCCCAGACAAGTGCTCGAAAAAGCTTTCATGTTCCACTATTGCAGATGTTAAGACAAGAGATTCAAAACAGGCAAAACTAATGGGCAAAGAAAGAACTCCAAAATGATCCAATTTAGAAGATGGTTTCTTCACTGCAAGGATATTCATCCACCCAAACACTACACATGAGTAACCTGAAATAATCAAGCTTTAATATCTGGACCAAGATGTGGTAAGCTCCAATGGCTAAAAGGCCTGATAAGATGACAAAAACTAAAGTATAGTGAAGATAAAACTGAACTGCCAAACCTAGATGTCCCAGGCTCTCTATAACACCTAGGCTCCAAAGGGCACTCATGTTGAAAATTAAATGAATAATACTTGTTCCACTAAAACTTGTCACCATGACATCTAGCTGTTCATATGGGTCTATCAACACCTATATCATGCTCCCTTAGAAGTCAAAAACCCCAAAGTTCCTAAACTAAGTCCTGAATTTGGAGAAAAGCTTGTAAAAATCATAAAAATATTTGTACCACACTTTTCCTTAGCCTTACCTATGGCACCGCACCCTTTTTCTCTCAAAATTGTGGAGCCAACCATACATTTTCTAGAATACGAAAGTAAATTCTAGAAGCCCAGCTGGTCGAATATTCTCCCAGCTGGAAGCTTCTAGAATGTGTTATCCAGTCGAAGCCTTACTCCCTCCATTATCATGAACATTCATTCCTTCATAAAATGAGCCTATTCCTTGGATTTTGGAACTTAATCCGTTGATAAGGGGACTCTATCCCTTCCATTTTGGAGCTGTAACCACTTTCCTTCTCCTATAAATTGAAGTTTTGGTTCAGTATCAAGGGTACATGCTAATATATGCAAAAATTCTCTATCCATTTTGTATACACTTAGTACTTGCTTTGTACTTAGTAGCTACGATAGAGAAGGGAATTGTTGAAGAAGAATACTCTTTGCTAACTGCGAGAACGATTACATACTTGTAGTTAGGTTGGTTCAAAGAGTGAAAGGGCTTGTAAAACCAAAGGAAAATGCTTGTTCCGGACCCCGGAAGGATCTGTACAACATCAAGGCGAACGCAGTTGTAAGATTCCTTATTTTATTTAAAGAAAATACAATTGGATCTTGTTTTCTCAATAATTTGTTTATGTGTTTACTTGAATGACTTATTTCTTAAATTCCTTGATCATTAAGATAGATTTGTAATTTGTGAATTAGTATATGTTACAGGTTCTTTTGATTCTCTTCCATGTCTTTATTTGCAGATCTTGAGAGGTGACTTCTTGGAGCGACGGGAAAGAAGAATTCAACTAGCATTGGATCACAGGTAGGTCCTTTCTTCATCATAAAATTTTAAATTACATATAATATAGAGAAATTAGTTTACATTTGTCCTGTTTGTTTCTAGCTATCCTTGTGATACTAGGGAGATATTTCTTGTCCACAAGAACGATCTATCTGCCTCACAATACTAATATGTGAAAAATCTGAAGTTATTAGTCTCCAGTGTTGGCTCTCAACAGCTGCGTTATAATTAAAAACCCCATCTCCATATCAAATATTCTTCCTTTGTATGTAAAACCATATTGCACTGCACAAACCAATCATGAAACTCATTGCTAGATTCTCAAGAATATGATAAAACAATGACCTACCCATTTTAGGCCCTTCTCAAAATCCCCCAATTTTTAATTATACCCTAAAAGTTATTGAAACCCTAATCCCCCTTCATGAATCCTAATCACATGGAATCCCCTTCCAGCTTTGTATATACCCTCAAAAATCCAAAAAAACTCATCCAATGCAAACCCTAGAAGTTTCATAACATGATAAATTTTATTTTCTAGTACAATTTAAAGAATTTTAAAAATTAAAATTTGTGCAGACCATGCTTATTTTCACTCAAGGAACGAGATTGGCCATGATTTAGGAAAAATTTTACAATCGTTGCATCATTCAAAGGCTACCAAGTAATAAATTGAATTATTAGATGTTTCTCAATGGAGAGAGGCTCAAATATGATAATTTTTACCTGGTTTCAACGATAGATTCATGGAATTTTCGTACAGAGCGCTCCTATGAAGTAACATAATATCAAAATTTGAGCACCGAACTGCCCCTTCTCGTTGTCTGATCTCAATATTTGTTAATGGGACGCAAATCCATCACTGCCTATGGTTATCATTACATGTTGTAGAATTTTTATATTACACTCCATGGCCCTTTAATGACCTAGCCGACAAATGATAAATTGGTCGACCAATACGGCTGACAAATGATAAACTGGATTTTCAAAACCTGCAAAGAGGAAAATTTATCCAAACCAATTTATCCACTTGTTCTACCCTGAAATGCAGTGAAAATTAATCCTATAAGAACAAACTGCCAACCCCTCGGCCACCGACCTAAATTACAGGGTTAATTTAGCATTGGGCTTGATTTTCAAGGAATGGAGAGGGTGAAATACCCATAGCCAGTCTCCCATAACTAGCCCCATTCTATAAGTCGAGCGATCTGAACAAAATTTTACAAACAAACAAGGCGAAAAGGGCTTTGAAGGTTCATCCGCCCCTATTTTTGGATTGGCTAAAATATAATAATAATTTATTTATTAAATATTTTTTGGGCGAACTATTGAAAATGGTGAAAATGGGTGTAATTTAAAAAATTCACCCCTTCAAAATAGGAAATCCCTGAAATTTCACCCATGGGCTAAAATTCACCCCTAAAATTTTCTATGTTCTATAGAGAAGGAAAAGAATGTTACCTTTGTAAATGAATCTCCTGCTATCATTAAAGGAAATGGTTCTATTTTTCTAAAATAAAAGGTGAAAGCTAACAATGTTATGTATGTGGATGGATTAAAGCATAACATGTTGAGTGTGAGTGAAATGTGTGATCAAGGAAATGAAGTTGTCTTTAGTTCAAAATAATATGTAGTACGTGAACTTGACACAGGAAAAATGGTAATAAAAGGAACTGGAACACCAAGAAATCTGTATATATTGAAAGGTGGCCAAGAGCGATGCTACTTGGGTAAATATTTAGAAAATTGGTTATGGCACAGAAGATTGGGACATTTGAGCTTCTCTCAAATAAGAAAATCTAGTAGACTCAAATTTTTCTGTGAACTTCCCAGCATCATTCTACCTGAAAGTACCATATGTAAATCACGCCAATTTGGTAAGAAAACCAGGGTGCAATTCAATGCCAAGAAGGATCAGCAAGTAAGCCTCTTGAAATTATACATATTGATCTATGTGGTCTTGTAAGGAAAAATTCATCTCATGGAGAACAATACTATAATTTATTTATTGATGACTTATCTAGAATGTGTTGGATCGGCTTACTGAAACATAAAGATGAAACATTTGAGAAATTTAGGATCTTCAAAGCTTTAGTTGAAAATGAATTAGATCTAAAAATCAAATTTCTTATATCTGACTAAGGAGGAGAATATATAGCAGATGAATTCTTTGATTTCTATAAACATCATGGCATAAAATAATAGTTTTTTGCAGCTGGAACCCCACAACAAAATGGCGTGGTAGAAAGGATGAATATAATAGCTCAACAGATGGCTCAAACTATGCTTGATGAATCTGGAACTCCCGATACCTTTTGGGGAGAAGTAGCACATACTGCAGTAAATATTCTTAACAAGGCTCATGTTCATGTGAATAGTGATTAAACTCCTTATGAACTCTGGTATGGAAATCTTCCCACTGTAAATAATTTTAGAGTTTTCGGAACCAAATGTTTTATCAAGAACAATGATGAAAAACGTGGTAAGTTTGAACCTAGAATAGATGAAGGAATATTTCTTGGTTACTCTTGTAGAGGTAAAGCATATAAATGTTACAATAAAAGACTTTGGAAGATTGTTGAATGTATTGATGTTGTAATTGATAAGTCTCTCACAACTCCTAAAATGGAAATACCAACAACAAATGAAGATGATGATGATGTTTATTTTCCCTCATAAAATAGCAACAATATAGAAGGTGAACCCAATGAAGCACCAGAAGAAGATCTATCTAAAAAGGCTCCATCCATGTATGTTCAAAAGAATCATCGAGATTCTCAAATTATGGGAGAAAAGGGATCAAGTGTCCAAACAAGAAGAACTCTTGTAGGATCCCCTAGCTAGATGGCATTCTTATCTACTATTGAACCACAAAATGTAAATCAAGCTAGTAAAGATGAATGTTGGATTAAAGCCATGAATGAAGAACTTGATCAGATTGAAAAGAATCATACTTGGGAATTGTTTCCAAGACCTCATGATAAAAATGTAATTGGAACAAAATGTATATTCAAAAAAAAGTTAAATTAAAATAGAGATGTTATTAAAAACAAAGCTAGACTTGTTGGTAAAGGGTATGCTCAACAAGAAGATATATACTTTGAAGAAACATTTGCTCCTGTAGCCAGACTTGAAGCCATAAGAATGTTTCTTGCTTTTTAAAGTTTTCAACAATTCAAAGTTTATCAAATGGATGTAAAATCTACTTTCCTCAATGGCGATCTAGAATAAGAAGTATATATAGAACAACCAGAAGGTTTAATTCTGGGAAATGATAAAAAACTTGTTTTCAAACTTAAAGATGCTTTATATGGTCTCAAACAAGATCCTCGAGCATGGTACTATCATCTTGAAAAATATCTTCAACATAAAGGTTTCACAAAGGGATCTGCTGACAGTAACTTATACACAAAAATAGAGAATCATAAACTATTGATAATTGTTGTGTATGTTGATGACATCATTTTTGGAATTAATGAAGAGTCCATGAGTCAAAAAATTTCTTCTGTTATGCAGAAGGAATTTGAAATGTCTCTACTTGGGGAACTAACATATTTTCTTGGCTTATAGGTGCAACAAGCAAAAAAATGGCATATTTATATCACAAGAAAATTCTGAAGATGTATTGGATGGAAGACTGCAAACCTGTAAGTAATCCAATGGTAACTGGACGTAACCTCAGTTCTCATGATGATTCTCGCATGGTGAATCAACCAGAGTATAGATCCATGATTAATGGAAGTCTGCTTTATATAACCGGAATAAGACCAAACATTATGCATGCAGTTGGGATTGTTGGACGATTCCAAGCTAATCCAAAAGAGTCGCACCTTCAAGATGTAAAAAGAATATTGAAATATTTACAAGGGATTTAATACTTTGGACTATGGTATCCAAAGAATTTTTATCTCACTCTTCATGCTTACACAGATGCGGATTGGGCTGGAAATGTTGATGATCGAAAAAATACTAGTGGTGGTTCATTTGATATGGGGCCTTGATTAGTATCTTGGTTCAGAAAGAAAAAAAGTTCGATTTCCTTATCTACAATGGAAGCAGAATATGTGGTTGTTGCATCATGTTGCACACAACTTCTTTGGATGATGCAGACACTACAATACATTCAAATCAAATTTTGACCTCCCATCTCTATTCTATGTGATAATACAAGTGCCATTAGTATCTCGAAGAATCTTTTTATGCATTCGAAGACCAAGCACTTTCCTATCAAGTATCACTTCCTATGTGAACAAGTGCTTGAAAAAAAGGTTAAATTTGAGTATGTTCCCTCCAAAGAACAAGTTGCAGATATATTTACTAAACCTCTTCCCAGGGAAGCATTCGAATATCCCAGATAGAAGTTGGGAGTTGTCTCTGCCTCTTTGATCGAATATTCTTAATTTGAGAAGATTAAATTTGATACATTGGTTTCATAAAGGCGAATAGCATATATACGCGAGTTTCTATGCATAAAATCGTGTATGTTATTTGCTGACAGAAATTTTCTGGGTCAACTTTCAGAATAGTTGTGGTATTGTTAGGTAATCCTTGTTGTTGTTCTAGTATTCATCTCACTGTACCATTCTTTGATATTTATCTCCTTGATGAATATGCTTTGATGAATTGGTTGTTGAAGGTGTTCAAGATGCGCAAGCTTAGGGGGAGCTCCTCCCTCATTGAAAAGGATGCATTATTGGCATTATGATTGGTTTCTGATTTATGATCTCTCTCCTGGGATCTTTTGATCCTAGTTATGAAAATTAATTTTGTAATTTGATGAAAATGGCATGTTGATACCCATGATGTAAATTTTTATATTCAGTCATGAAAGGACTTTTTCAAATTTGTAAACCCACTTGGTTGGGTAGTTGAGTCAAATATGTAATTCCACTTGGTTGGATCATTGATGTAAGTATGATTCCTTGGTGATAGGAAAGGTCTTACTCGGTTGAGTTTTAGATTCATGTACTTCATTGAAAAATCTGTCTGGAGTTTTAGCATGAACTTAGGGGGAGCATGGTCAATATAGTGCACATCAGATCTGCAGCACTCTTGTTTCGGTATTGATCTGCCCTTTTCCCTTGATTTCAAAGGGGGAGGGTATTTTTGGTGTTTGAATAATGGTTATAATTAATGTATCTATCTGTTGTGGTGATCAAACACCATCCAGGTTGCCATCAATTCCAAAGGGGGAGATTCTTGGCAATATGATTCTTATGTCTTAATATGTTTTCCTTCATGGAAACTCTCTAGAGAAGCTCAGTAGTTTGCAGAAGGTCTATCAGAAGAAGAAATGTGTAAATTCCAGCAGAATTTGGTTAATATTCATATTGAAGGTTATATACGCGGGTTAATATAGGAAAAATTGTGCATTCACATAGATAATAATGATCCAAGTCACGTATCCCTTTTGCACTCTAAAAATATGATACCAGGGGGAATTACCATGGTATTAGCCCACAGTATTGAGCGTTGTGTTGTCTATTTGATTTCGTCCAAGAATACCATCAGCAGTTGTATGGTTTTGGCTCATGGTATTGGTAAAGGCTAAATCTATATAAGGAGAAGAAGACCATAGTGCATGTGTAAGGGTGGTCACTGAATACTTCTCTCTAAAGTATATTTGCATGGGATGAACTCTGTTTTATTGGTAGATGTGAATCTATGATGCACCCTTGGATACAATGATGGATTAAGATCTCTAGACCTGAAATGACTATGCTTTTGTATGATCTATTGAAGAGATGATTAGATCTGTGACTTGGCACATGTTTTCTGAAGTGAAGTGAAGAAATCTGGGTAAGATCTATAGATCTGAAACATTATGCAAAATTAATATTTATAGATCTATACGCTATTTCATCTTGGTACAAGCACGCATATACGCAGCTTTGTCTCAGAAAAAGCACGTATGGAAGTCAGGGTTTTCTGAAGCTTAGCGCAGAGGTTATCTATTTATAGTTGTTGTATTTATGTTGTCTGTTAATGAATTCTTCATGTAGATCTGGGGTGCATGAATGATGTATATGCTGCTAAGTTGAATGTGTACCAATCTGGTCAATGAGTGAGTAAATATGTTTAATGATGATTGACTGATTAATGGTTCTACAATATAGAAAAGATACCTCACTAAAAGCCTCAGATCTGGTTATGATACTGACCATATTTTGAAGATCAGTATTCACAGATCTATACGTAGGTTGGTGTGAAGGAAAGCGTGTATACATGCAGGTTCATTAAATAAAAGTAGTGTATGGATTTTAAGATGATGAATGTTCAGGGTTGAGTTTGATTCTGCATACTTATTCTGAAATTTGGGTTATTACAGTGTTCTGGTTACAGTGATCTCACTGTTCTGGTTACAGTGATCTCACTGTTCTGATTGATGTATTGGGTGAATTTTATTATTGTTGATCTTTATGAAGAGTTGTGTTGAATTTGTGTGATCCAGCGTGAAAATTGATGAAACGTGGTCTGTAGTGTTTCTAAGGGTTGAAGCCTTTAGTGTGGAAGTAGAAGCTTCCTGCCAGTAGAATCTGGTGTTCTGATCAGGGGGTTGAAGCTCCCTTCTATTAGTCGCTGGTAAAAAATATCAGGGGGTTGTAGCTCCCTTCGGTTTGCATCTGGAGGATGAGAGAAGGTTGCAGCTTTCTCCAGGTAGATGCCTGCATACTTATATGGGTCTACATCAGTACATTATTGTAAGCATTTTTCCATGTAATAAATATTGAAGACAGAGACGACAACAACGTTGGTTTTCTCCCGAATTAGGTTTCCACCTTAAATATTACTGTTCATGTGTGATGCTCTTGTGTGATGATTTATTATTTCGTTACTGCACATATTTACTGCTTAAATAACTGATGCATAACTGATAAGTTGAGTTAAAGATTGTTTCTGAAAGTTTATCGAACAATAAATTTATCTCAGTATACGCAAGTTTCTGTTGGTATATCCACGTGTATATGTGATTTGGGTTCATTAAAGTCGCGTATGGAATTCAGTAAAGAAAAAGTAAAAGTTTAAAGTGAGCTCTAAATACTGATTCACCCCCCCCCCCCCCCCCCCCACCTCCCCGCCCTCTCAATATTTTTCCCAACATAGTTAAGCTAATATGATAGATATTGGTTTTTTCATGTCACATTGTGGTAGGTGACCTATTGTTGGTTGATGATGATGGTTTTTGACGCCCACAAGGGTGATTTTCTTTGAAAAAAAAGGTTGAATGTGGTGCACACATGCATTGTCGAGGTATGGCACTTTTGGAGGAAGTGCTTAATGTATGAATGGGTATTTGACTATTGGAAACCTTCCCATGTAAGCATTTTTGAAAGAGATGTATAATGATATACAGGTCTTCGACGAATTCTAAAAGAGTGCAACAGTTATGAAGTGTGATACCATCTTGACATGAAAAATTGATGTTGATGTAGAATGACAAGAGGATCAATGACATCAATGGGTAATGTTAATTCCATTTGTGCCATTTGAGGATTCTCTTATTGTGGTGCAGGCTCATCCAAGGTACTACCTCCTTCCTGGAAAGTGGTTGTTGAAGTAGACAAGAAGGAAGTTGCCAACCTATCGAAACACGTACCGATACAAGGGATCAGGGTTTCTCGTGAAATAGGGTTTAGTTCGATAGGTTAATGAGACATGATGACAAGAAATGGATATAGTTGAGGATGATTTTTAACTAGCCTGAGGTTGGAGCTATAAATTCAAGTGGTGGATGTCATAACAAATTCTGATGAGGGAATCTGTGGGCTTGGTGGGACATCCAGGGTGGGTGTTTGTTTGCTATAATTGATATGATTAGGTGTGGTAAAGAATGTACAACTCTGACCAAGGGTGACTAGGGACTTCTTACAGATAAGAAATGTAAATATATGGGTGGAAGTTCTTCTCCTAAAAAAAAATTATACACTTTCCAAAAGAATATGAAAGTGGTTTGGGTGTACAAGCACAAAGATAGGTGCCCCATTAACATGTATGATCTTGCATGATGATGTGAGGAGTGTGTTTTACTGAGGGTGGGGGGGCCATTTTTTGGTCTCAGTGTGAGCATGATGAAGTGGATAAAATTTCACAAATGGGCTATGCTTATGAGGGTGTGGTAGGCCAAATGTGAAATGCGGTAATGTGTTTTTGTTGACCCGCTTATAGAGAATGGTGGCCTGGGAATGAGGTTTCGATATGAGATGAGTAAAAATGAATGATGTTTAATAATCTATGCATTAACATGAAGTTGTTCCTGGGGTGAAGTTTGTGGCCATGGCTCTAGGTGGTGATGTATGGTCTAAATAAGTGATAGATGCCATGGAAGGTGTGGCTCTACCTACCTGCAAGGGTATTTATCACCTACAAGGTGAAGTGATAATAAACATGGTCATGTGAATGAAACCTATGGTTTTATTCTTATGAGTAAATGATGTCAGGGTATGGAAAGCCTTTTATAAGGAATCCAATCACGTTGAGAATAGAATGATACCTTCTCTTGTATTTTTACCATCTGGGAAGTATGGTGATTTTGCGTTTCTGCAACAATTACAAATAATACCCCAAGTAAAAGCATATTTTTCATAAAAATATTTTGAAATAAATTGAATTCAAGGCAACAAGAGAGGGTGTACCTAAAATTTAGTGTGAAGGGGGTGGTGTTAGGCCCAAAAATGATTTTTTCTGAACATTGAAACAATGAGCTCCATATTGAAGATGATGAAGTGTTGATCGCATGTACTTTTTTCATGTATTTATGTATATGTTTTTATGTTGATTATCATATCATGCTTGTTTTACTCTACACGTGTAGGGAGGACAGGGCATCCCTTAGCCTTCCTGGTTGGCCATGAGCCTCTAAGAATGGGTGTGTCAGGGGTGTGCCAGGTGCAACCAGAAGTGTAGATTGGTAAAGGTGTGCCCTCATGAGAGGACAACAACATTGTTGCTACTAGGGGTGATGTAGCGCTATTGGTGTGTGTTGAGGAGGCTAAGGCCAAAGCATTGGCTATTGAGGCTCGAGTTGTGGATGTTGAGGCTCAGATAGCGGTTGCAGAGGCTCAATCTGTGGATGATGAGGCTCAGTTAGTAGCTACGGATGCTCGAGCTATAGTTGTGAAGGCTCGTGATGAGCTATTCGGTGCTCAATTGTGCAATTTTGAGGATTCTTGGAGTAGGCTGGAGGGCCTTACTTAGGGTTTTCCCACCAGGGGCTTTCATGACCTAGCGGATATATGGTTTTCCCCACCAGGGGCTTTCATGACCTAGCCGATTGCCCGACATTGTGTATGGAAACACTTGTGGTAGTTGTTGTTGCTCTGATTATCACCCTAGATGTAGATGTGGGTCCACAGGACCCAACTGGAGGGGCTCAACCCTATATTTTTGATGTGTGACCTAGGGAAATAACCCCTTATGAGGATACTTCCCTATTTTTTGATGACATGTATATTTTTCCTGGCTGAGAGCTTAGTGGACTTATTCATTGTATACTTCGGCACATATTGTTTATGTATATATGTGAGATGTATTTTGGTGGCTCTTATGATGTGTCTATGGTTATTTTTTTAATTTTTTTTAATTTTTATGATGGATGCTATGTTTATGATGGACTCTTTGTTTATTTTTCTCATGGTTGATGGTATATATGAGATGCATTCCATTATAGGACATTTTTAGCTATGCAATCGTCTACATGATTTTGATCTCTTGGTATATGTGTAAGTTTAATGTGATAAAAATGGTGAGCCAATATTCGTGCATGCAGGTACTTCCTAAAAAGGAGTGAATCGCATACTTGAAAGGTTTGGTTTAACTGTGATACCACTAACTGGGAATCAAGAAAGACATGTAAATGGCCAGTACCTTGGTTGGAGGCATCACTTAAAATTTTTATGACTGCATCATATTATTCTTGATTGTTTGTGGCTGACCTGATACACACTCTGTTGGTGAGGTATGTTGATCAACCAGGATATTAAATGGCCCAGGCAGTGGCAACTAAAATTTTTTACCATAGAGAGGCTCCATTAGCGAATCCAAAATAATATATAAGTGGATGATCCATATGCGACACAAGAGTGTGGTTTTTAGAACAAGTCCATGATGATTGAGATCATCATAAAATAATAATGTTACATACATATTTACTCTAAGGTACTGAGAAAATTTCTTGAGGTAGAGCCCATTGACGGGGTTGTTTAAGCATGTACCATCGGTCTATGACAAAATGTATGCTCTTTGGAGGAGATAGTGTTTGATAATGTAAGGACCCTTCCATGATGTTTCAAACTTCCTAGGTCTCTTTTTCAACATCATTACAGAGGATTAGTTCCCGCTATGTAAATACGTGAGGGGTGATTTTGTGGTCGAATGATGCTTTCACGATTTTCTTGTGGTCTTCATTGTGTTGGAGAAACTCTCGTTGGTTTTCATCAACAATTTCTAGTTGTACCAATCATTGCTCTAAAAGATGAGTATTAGTGCAAAGTTCGATGGTTTCATGTAAGGTGGGGATTTCGCGTTCGATGGGAAGCATGGCCTCCACCCTGTATACTAACTAGAAGGGTGTGAATATTGTTGAGGATTTGAACATTGTTCGGTATTCCCATTAGGCTAAAAAAACATTGGTGCCAATTGGTTTTGTGGTTATTTACCATGCGATGTAATGTCATTTTGAGTAATTTTTTGAGAGCTTCCACCTGGCCATTGGACTAGGGTATTATAGTGACACAAACTCGTGTGTAAAACCAAGGTGCTAGGATAGCTCATGGAATATTTAATTCTCTAAATCCTTTCCATGGTTAGATACTAACTCCTTGGGTACATTGAACCGTGTGATTGCATGGTTGAAAAAAAACATTCCTCGGTTTTTGCAGTGTTGTTGTATGTGGGCATGGCTTATTCCTATTTGGTGAAATAATTGATGGCTACTATGATGTACTTGTGATTTCTTGACGACGTGGGGTTGCAATTCATGAATTCGTTGCCCCATTTGTGAAAGGGTTTGGCTACAATGACGGAGTGTAGGGGAGCTGGATGGACTCTTTCCTTGTGAGTGTAGTGTTGGAATCTCTCATAGCTTTTGGCTTCTTGAATGCAATCGTGAAATAGTGTGGGAGAGAAATAAGTGGCACGTAAGAATTTTTAGGTAGTGGCCATACCGGAGAGGTGGCCACCGCAAGCCCCACTATGGCAATCATTAAGGACCTACTTGGCTTGGTCGTGAGTAAGACATCAACGTAAAATGGTGTCGATGCCTTGTTGATAAAGGATGTCCCACATTAAAAGGTATCAGGGGGCCTGATGGCATATGCACCTTCGGTCGTCATAGGTGAGCTAGGGTTTGAACCTTTGGGTTCATAGAAAAATAAGGATGTTGTCATACCAAGGGTCTTTTGTTGTTACTAAGAAGAAATGTTCATTAGGTAGTGAGTTGTTAACGGGGGACCCTTAGGT
Source organism: Pinus albicaulis (assembly GCA_034641835.2). Taxonomy (NCBI): domain Eukaryota; kingdom Viridiplantae; phylum Streptophyta; class Pinopsida; order Pinales; family Pinaceae; genus Pinus; species Pinus albicaulis. The sequence continues at coordinate 1,087,183,328 of CM076572.1, read as the reverse complement.
CTCATTAGGGAGATCAATGGTGAACTTGGTTAGGATGAATGCCTTTTTTCTCTTGGGGGAGGCGAAATTTAGGTCAAATTCTTGCAGTATAACTATCTATCGGGCGTACTTATGGTTCATCATGTGGCGAGTTATAAAATAGCGCATGGGGTTGATAGTTGCTATGAATATGGTGGTCCTTAGGATGATGTAATGTAGAATCTTTTTTACTGCATGTACTAGGGCTAGGGTTGTTTTTTCTTCTAGCTCATACCTAAATGCAGACCTAGTTAGATTCTTGCTTACGTAATAAATTACGTGCTCTTTGTTGTCTAGTGTGTCCTAGACTAGCACCCCAATAATGGATTAGGGGAATTTTAAGGTCTAAAATGGGCCTCCTAAGGAAATTATAAAATAATAGTGGAAATAATAAACTAAGATTAGATTACATCATCAAATTTTGGAGGGAAAAAAGAAAAAATTATTTTTTCAACTTATCTCCCTATGGGTTTACTCAAATTTCAAGAAGAAGCACTAGTTGGATACATAATTTTTTTCCTAATCCAAAGAGTACCCATGCTACATATTTTTTATGGACCCTACTACATTAAAAATGAAAAATATATGAAAAAGGTGATTGCAATCACATTTTTTCATGTATTTCTCATTTTTCGTGTTGTAGGGCAAATCAAAATTTTGCAACATGGGTACTCCTTGGATGAGGAATTAAATTTTGCATCCAATGAGTACAATCACTCTAAAATTGAGTAAAACCTTAGGGAGATAAGGTCAAAATACTAGTTGAAAATTATTTTTAGTATTTTATTAAATTTTAGTCTTCTTACTATTTTACCCCAAAAACGGTGAATCATCCCCCATGGTTAACATCATCATCTTGAATCCTATTGGTTCTTATAAAGTTTATTTTGGTTGTATATTTTTCTTAGGAGGCACATTTTAGAGCTCAAAAGTTCTCTAATGGTTGTATCTGATGCAGATGAGTATAAGGTATAGTATTTTTTGTGTTTGGGTAGGTTGATCAAGGGGGGTGAAGGAAAGGTGTATTCTAGTGCCCCAAATTATTTTTGATCTTGTTCATCCCATTTGAAAGGAATGCCCTGACAGATAAGACAATGGAAGCCTTGCGTGCAAGTGGCGTAGTCGGGAACAAAGTAATGTAAGCCTTACTCTGAAAACTGTGTAGTTTCTTTAATGTTTTTGGTGGTGGTACCTCTTTTATTGTCTGCACCTTGAGGGGGTCTACTCTGATTCCTTGTTGGGATACTATGAATGCTAACATTCTTCCTACGTTAATGCGGAAGATACACTTGAGAGGGTTCAAGCATAGGTTGTATTTTTAGCATCGTTGAAATACTAGATGCAAATCTTCCAAATGGTCAGCTCACTTCTTGGATCGTACCATGAGTTCATATAAATAGGCGAAGGTGAGATGATCCAGGTCATGGAATATATAGTTCATGGCCCACTAAAAATGGCAAAAACATTTTTAAGACCAAAGGGCATAACTTGGTATGAAAATGTGCCCGAAGGGGTAGTGAATGCAGTTTCATACCGATCTATATGTCAGATCTGAATTTGATTATACCCCAAGAATCCATCGATGAAAGATAAGGCTTCATGACTAGTGCAAGAATCAATGACCTGGTCAATGAATCGAGTGGAGTATTTGTCTTTGGGACAATCTTTGTTTAGGCCTCAAAAACTAGTACAGAATTGAATGGTTCCCTATTTTTTCATGACGAGTACAGGGTTGGAAACCCAAGACATGTAAGAAATCAGATAGATGAATCTGGCTTTATGGATTTTTCTATCTTATATTGGATTGCTTCAACTTTACATGGGTGAAATTGACATTTTTTCTGGCGAACGAGTGATACGTTGGGTGATGAGTGGTGTTGCATGGCATCCCACGAATAATAAGGTTCTATCATGGCCTCTAATATATCTTCATCAGAGTGAAACAAGATGTCTAAGGGGTAAAGTTTTTGCATGAGGGCGTGAAGAATGGGTTAGAGCCTAGCAGTGTTGGTCAATAGACATGAATATGATTCTATGGTTGATATTGTGGAACCAAATGAGGTTCAAAAAGCTCATATGGGATGGTTTTGCGTTGTCGAAGTACTATTACTGGTGCGGTAGTTGCAGCGGTCTCAACACCAAGAAATGATGAGCAGAAATCATGAATCGTGGTTCCCATGGATGATGAGATAAATCATATATGATGTTGTGTGTCATCGATATTAGATGGTGGAAGTATTTCTGCGATATTTGTTTCGATTTTAGCCAGAGGAGGTTCATGTTGTCTTGGTAGTGTATGAGGGGTACAAGTATCTTCCTTTAATTGAAGATTTTGTTAGATGAATAGATCTCAAAATGTTTGTAACATAGGGCATTCCTCCATATCATGGGAGTGGCTAGTGAAAAATGTGCATGGAGTAAAGGTACTCACTGAGTAGAGGGTATGTGATCGAGTACTACTCATGATGTAAGATGATGATGATTGGTGATGGTCATGAGATTGTGCATTTCTACATTTTTTCCATCTTCGAGTCTTAGATTTTGTTTGATATGGCTCCCTTGGGAGTTTTTGTTTTAATTTTATTCTAGCTTCTCTCAATTGTGGAAGATACTGACAGTTATTCATGTGATGAAATTGGGAGCATATTCGACAATAGTAGTAATTGACCTTCTATTAATTAGAGAGATGTATTTTGGGGATGGAATTTGCTATGCAAAAAATGTCTATGAAGCTATTCATCTCACAACATTAGGTAACCATGTGGTTACTTTTATTTCATAGGGCACATGAGAAGTTAAGTTTTCACCCTACCTTGTCAGGGTGCCTGGTCGCCTTCTCATATCTAGGTTGGTGCTAGTGACGAGAGGAAGTCAACATTTTTTATGGCAGTCTCTCCTCAGATACACATATGATGGACTTATATGCTTCATTCTCCTAGGTCGTGGAACTTTCTACAGACTTCGAATCTGAACTTTCCAAGTTGGCGTTATTGGCAATAAATAGGAATAGAGAATCTAATGCTAAGTCGAATTGGAGAACATGGGGACAATAACAAAGATGGTGGTTACCCTGGAAAATTTGACAAGAGTGTCGATCGTGTCTGTTAAAATCTCTTTGAACCACTGGAGTGACTAGGTACCATCTTTTAAACAAATCCAACATTGCACATTCAGTGATTAAATGATCATGTTCATAACATAACACACAAAATAGGACTTGACACTAAAGATGGTTATGGGGGGAGGTGGTCGTCTCTCTTCTGATATATATAAAATTGTACTAGATGATTCATTCCCTTGGTTTGTGGTGTTTTTAATGGATTTTTTTGTCTGAGTTTGCTAAGTCAAAATTGTCAACGATAAATTGTTGCATGAAATCTAAAATAGATCGAAAACAATGGATATGTGGAAAATGACTCACATGGTGGTTGCCTCGACATATCTTACACTTATTTCATCTGTGCCGAGACAAGTTGATTTGGGAAATGTGAGGAATTGGGTACCAGCGATTGAATTCCCTTAATTCAGGGCATTGAATGATCAAGTGATCAAGTTCATGACACAATGTGCAAACCAGGACATGGGTTGTGGCCTTTGTTTGCCTTATTTGATTTGTTGGGTTTGATTAGTGTGAGCATGATGTGGGCTCTTCTCATACATATAATATTGTTTCGTACCCATCCTCTTCCATCTACATGGAGTTGAAGATTGTATTTCTCTAGGGCTTGTAATGCATCCCTGTATTGAGGCATCTTCAAGCAATGATGAGTGTAATCCTTGTATTGGCCTCATATGGTGCATGCATGGTTGGTGTGTAATGATTTAACTTGGGTATTCATGACCTTTTCCTTTTTACGGTTGGTTGAGGTTGCGGAAATTATTTTGGCATATAGAATAGATTTTAACTCATATAATTCTTGGAAAATGTTAGTAGGATGGCCTATGATATTGCACAATGCAAAAGGTTTCAATTCCCTAGGAATCATAGGGGTGTTGACCTTCTTCCCTTTATTGTTATGCTTCACGGTAGTACCAGTTGATGTTGCTAAAGGGGAGTATGTGGATATTTATACTTCTTGGGAGGTAATAGGAGTTATTCCTATAGAGGTAATGCTTGGGTTTCCTGACATGGACAGATGGGCCAGATACTAGACTGGTATTGTAAAAGCCATATTTGGAAATGTAAGAGTTTCTATGACTTGTTGCAAAACAAAACCAGGCGGGGGATACAAAAATAGGGTTTGGGAGATAGCATGTGGTAGGAATGTCAAATCATAGGTGATGGAATTCGTGATGTCAGTTTCTTGTTTTGGGCTGGTTTCGGTGTTTGATAAACTCATCTTGCACACCGCTGCCTCCGTAATTTTTTAGGCTTCCCATTAGGGGAATTTTGAGGTATAAAATGGGCCTCCTAAGGAAAATGTACAATCAAAATTCACTCACTATTACATATGGTCAAAATTCCAACACTTTAATTCCGACACTTTTGATGTATTGTCAGAACTTTCCCCAATTTTTCTTACTTTTTTAATCCTGCCAACAAGCGTCGCTCTAGAAATTTTTTTGGAGTATCTTCGGAACAATGAAATTTAGGAAAATCATCAAAATACTGATGTTTCAGGATAAACAGTCGAAATACCGACATTTCAGGACAAACTGTTAGTCTTGCGATGTTTAGGAGACAACCGTCGATCTTGCGACATTTAGGGATACCGTCGGTCTTGCGACGTTGAGGGAAAAACCGTCAGAATACCTATGTTTAGGAGATATACATCGGTCTTGCGACATTTAGGGATACCATCAGTATTGCGACGTTGAGGGCCCAAACATCGGTCTTATGACGTTTAGGGAAAAAACTTGGAAAGTTAATTTGGTGGCTACTCTAAAATCATAATCAAACTATTCAAATTTATTTTCCCACTCTGCTTGTTCGCTACTAATTCTACTAAATATTTTTTTGTATGGTAGTGTGAAAATACTCCAGGAAGTCTGAAAATACTCCAGGTAATCGGTAGCGACACCCGTTAAGTTCATGTCCTTTGATTTAGAGAGTAGCTGCTTTGAGGTAATATAACTTTGCATGTTTTCTTGCTGTGACACAACTATGGCTAAAAAAATGATATCCAATAGTTCTTCCTTCTCACTAATATTGGCATTGCTCTGCAGATATGACTTGCAGAATTTTGGGTATTGTGATGCCTCGCACACTAAATCTATTTTTTGGCTGGAGGAAGATTTCTGAAATGAGATATTTTCATAGCCACTACTGACTGAGGGATAATAAGCTGAGGATAATAATAGCCATGCTAATTCCGCTGAACAATGCAGAAAACTGAAGAGGTACATCCATGAACATACCCTGCAATTCGTTTATCCCATGGTAAAGAGTAGTAATAGACACTAGCATTACATTTCATGATCTGCGCCTCTTTTACAAATTTATTACACTTGTATACATTTATATTCCACTTGGTTTTACACTTGTATACATTTAGATTCCACTTCCAGTCATGACGCTTTGGATTTATTAAAGCAGAGAAGCGGTATCACATAGATATCAATTCTTGCTGCATGTGAGAGTGTGGGATGTGTTTATTTTCCAGTTTATCATCCTAAAAAAGGAAACTTCCTATTTAAAATGTAGGTAGTTTTTAGTTCTTTTTGTCCTTAGCATTTATATGCCCTAATAATTTTATCATGCAAGAAGTATGAATGATGACATAATTTTATCATGCAAGCAATCTGAATGATGACAAAAGTAAAGAGAGTGGATATCTAGCCAAAGCCCCCATTTAATCATTTTTTGAGGAACCATATGAATGTGCAAAAAAAAGTTTTGGGTTCTGCATATGAATATCTCTTAACAAGTTCTTCTGGTGTTTGTTATTTAAACATCCTACCTATCACTATCTTTAACCAACTATTTCATTTCCTCATTTTTAGTATTTCATATTATTTATAGTACCTATAAGAATGTTATACCTTGACATAACTCAATAACACAGTTCGCTACCTTTTGTGGAGAAAAAATAGTTGGAAATCTGTGAAAACACACATCCACAAAATCTCTGAAAAGCTAATATACCAAGCACTCTAAAAGTGCATCTCACATTTCAATATTCTTACAAACCTCTTTAAAAAATCCATTCATGTTAACCATTATTCGTTGTTCCACTATTCCTTTCCATAATCATTTCCCAGTTATGCAAAATATTCTTTGGCACTAAGACCTAAATCAGTAGAGAATAATACATCACATCATTCTGATTTAACATAGAAGGCCTAACCTCATTGGAAAATAAGTTCTTTGACATATGAAAAAGTATATAGCACCCATCAAGAACAACTTAATATCACAACCATCAAGTACTACCAAGTGACATATCACTGATGTCTGATACTCTGTTGAGTATCAGTTATTACCCTAGAGCAATGCCACATTGGACTATAGAAGGATTGCATTTATCCAACGTTCTTTAGTCCAATATCCTTCCCATAACCATCTATCAAATTTGCAAAGTCTTCTTTAGAATTTTGATCTATATCAATAGATAAAGGTACATCACATCACTATGATTTAACTTATAGGCTCAACCTAACTGGTAAATAATTTCTTTAGCATACAAACAAGTATCTAGTACCCAGCAAGCACAACGAAGTATCACTGATCATTGAGTACTACCAAGTTATATACCAATAGCTACTAATAACTACCGTAGAATCAAAGATATCACCAAATATGTTGACTATCAATTATTACCCTACAACAATGTACACCAAAATATAGAGGGTTTTCATTTGAGCAATACAAGCATGCAATTAGTACTAAGGAGCCAAAAACAACCCCATAGCAACCAGCTACATTAACTATTTCATTTTGACAACTAATGTCTCCTTGGAGCTTCTTCTATCCAAGAGAAAGACGATAAAGTGGCAATGACCCACTTCCTAAGACAAGCACTTGGCTCGTTAATCTTTCTTTCATTAATATCTCTTCTATCCAAAAAAATCCTCAACCTCTTTGGTGAACGATATTCTTTTATTCGCAAACTATGTGGCAAGGTATGCCACCTTCTTTGACATGCTTGTAGGATCTCATCTCCCAAAAATCTAAAGGTATCTTCAAAATGAAGTTTTTCCTACTCCTATTTTTTTGTATATAGTTGTCATTGTTCAATCTTATACTATAATCATTTGGTTAATAGTGATAATGTGAGGGCTTTGTATTTATTCCATGAACCACAAAGGTTATTATATCTCTTTTTCCATGATTCTTTTGATTTATTCTGCCATGGTCTCTTCACGGGTCATCCAGGAGGCTAAAGAAATAAATTTCACATCACCTAGCTGAGAGTTGGGGTCCCACGCATTCATAGCAAGCAGTATTAAATTATCCATATAAAATTCTACCATCTTATCCCTATCTTGAATGTTACACGTAAGGAAAAAAATCAATGAATGTTTTGATGTTTTGGAAAGGGGGGGATCCTTGTTGGGCTAATAATCTAGTCTAAAATTGGCACCATTAGTATTTGAGGAATATAGAGTATGTTTTTAATGGATGTATAGAGTGTGTGGCTTCCATGGAAAAACTAGCCATATTGGAAAGTTTTTCCTCCATTTCATGTAGCTAGGCCTTCAACTTTTTATTCTCCTTTTGCATGTGGTCCATTATATTGGTTTCCTTAAACATAAGTTCAACGATATTATAGTTACCCCTTTGATTTGGATCTATAATACATGTGCCAATATGGGGCCAATGAAAATTCACACAAAAAGGAATGATTTGGTGAAAATATGGAAACTTTTGATTATACAAACAAAATTCTGAAATTGTTTCTTATAAAAGTGCTAATATCAACTTCTTAGATTTTGAATAGCCTTCCTAAGGTAGTTTTCATTTTTTTCCTTTTACGATTGAAAATTTCTTATGACTATCTTACAAAATCAGTCATAAGAATATTCCTCATGAATGTCTAGGTAGAGAATTGTATCTTGTAAAACGACTCTCCATACCATAATGTACTTCCTTATGAATAACATGTTAGTGTCTTATGATTTAGCAGATTGATAGACCAAATGCACAGGGTAACATAAGAGAAATATTTGAAGTCCTAGGACCTAGCCTTCCTAGACTCAGAGAGGGCTCTCTCTATTGTATGCAAAGGATGTGAACATTTTTCTTCTAAGGTTTGATTTTAGGCTAGCTATTAAGTGTAGGGTTTGTTGTTTGTTTTGGTTGGGTAAGATGAACAAGTAGAAATAGTTGGAATGAGAAGTCTTCAAATCATTGGGATATGGAGTCAATGAAATTCATGGATATCTCAATAATGAAACAAGATGCATAATATGGAAAATCTAGCTTGGTGAAATGGATCCTTAAGGTATGTGTGAAGTGGAATGAACAATAAGTTGGTAAACAAAGTAGGTGTCTAAGGGCAGTGAAGAATCATTAAACAAATACCTTTTAAATAATATGATCTCAAACACTTATCAACATAAGGACATAATCATAAGACATGGAAAAACAATATATTTTTTATTATACTTAAGAAAATGAGCATTCAAGATGAACAATTCAATGAACCATAGAAAACAAGAAACTAATATAACTTTTAGTGATTTCACCTTCAAGATTTAGAAAACATTCAAGATAATAAATAACTTTAATCAATGAATACGGAACTCCTAAACATCAATGATCAAGCTACAAAGAACTTTAAGGCAACTTCTCAATCATGGACAAAGGGCATGATCAAAACATGGCCTCTTTGGCTAAAACCTAACAAGTAATACTTCAAAGAGAGATTCAAAAAAAGAGTTTAAATAGAATCAAATAGGTAGGACTAATCATAAAACATATTTGAAACTACTGTATTGAACCAGTCATGGAATAAACAAGCATAATGAGTTCTAAGGAGCGGCTAAGAATTCCTTAAACAAACCTAGCAGAGGAAAACAAAAAGACAATAGAAACAGGAAGGACTAAGGTGCCTCAAAGAACATTTCATAACATATACTCTTATGTTCTACTGCAGCATAGAAGGATGGAAACATAATGAAAACATGAGAAAAAAGTAACATAAGAGAGAAACACTTCACCAATAACCAAGCTCAGCGATCCTGCAAGCTATCCTCCTTCATCATTCATCAAAACTAGGCATTCAGAAACTCCACAAAATCAATTTCTTCTTCAAACTCATAAAAACCATGTATTGCTCTCAAAGCTCATCAAATGCAAACCTTTAAAATGGAATCCTCATGCTCTATTTATCTTAGCAAGTGAGGAGGTGGAAACCATAAGAGGCTTCTAGAAACCCTAATTTCATCATAAATTTCATTTATGTGCTTGAAGACCATTCAAAGCCCAAGGCACATAATATCTAAGCTAATAAATGAAAAATAACATAGCATAACTCCTTAATCAAATCTGGAGTGATTTGAGCAAGAAAACATTAAAAAATCAATTTGCCACCAATTTGTGTGTTTTGTTGACTTTTTGGCCAAAAACACACAATGTTGTCCATTAGCGCAGCGCCCCTTAGGCATAACATAGGTCCTGTTGCAGCCAAGTTTTTGGGGTCTTCTCGATGTCGGATTTTGGTCTGTGATGGCTCGTTGGAACGCTTGCTGACTCCTATTTCTAGATGTTCCTTTGGTTTTCTGATTAAGAACCTATAACTTGTTCAAAAAGTTAATTTATCAAGATTTCTCTGAGCGCAGTGCCAGGCCTGAAAAGGAGGCAGAATGGTGAAAAATGAGGTGTTTTTTGACCATTTGAGGGGTAAAAACTACTCCAATTTCTCTGAAATTTGGTGAGAATAGTGTGATAGCCATGAGGAATCCAAAAACGTAGATTTTTTCCTCTGAGGATGCCTGAGGGAAAAGCATAGCACCAGTGGTGATGTGCTAATAGGCCTTCAAAATCTCAAAAAACAAATACTTGTCTAAATTTCTTCAAAATTGGTGGAGTGTTGAATTCTTAGTTTAACTAAGAGGGGGGGGGGGGTGAATCAGTTCAATACATACATGAGATTTTTAAATTTTTTATCAACTTATTTACAGCTTACTTTTGTATTCAACCTTAGTATATGAACAGTCTTAATATGTTACAGCAAGTATTCAATTAATGTGACATTAAACTTATTATTAGAGCAACAAACATTAAGCAAATTTGATAAATCATCTCAACACACAGGCAACACAGATAGAGACAACAGATATAAGTGGAAACCCATAAAGGGAGAAAACCACATCTTATTATTGTTGTGATGCAAAATCAAGCTCCAACTCCCTCTCACCACTATTTTTCTACAGGCACCAACCTATAGGAGGCTCCAACCTCAATTCTGCAAGCTACAACTTGCAAGGAAGCTCCAAATCCCTTCAATTTTCTACAGGCACCAACCTACAGGAGGCTCCAACCTCAGTCAGCTACAACTGACAGCTATCAAACTTCAACTTGATAGGGAAGCTCCAACTTCCTCAATTTATCAAAAGAAATGTTTGCTGATTTACCTCAGATATCAGCTATGTTCTGTATCATCTCTTTCTGCTCCTTTCTTCCTTATCTTCTCTGAATTAATCTTCAATACTTTTCACTCTCTATCTTTACTCTCTCTAACTTCTCTATGCATATCAAGATGATATTACTTATAGAGAATTCCTGATGATTGTTTGTATTCCTCAAGGAATTCGAAATGGATAACCATACCTCTTAGTCTTCTACCTTCTCATTTATTTTAGGCTCACTCAGAAAAATATAACTGTAGGTACCAATTTAACACTACAGTGGGAATTTGTTCTCTTCTGGAGACTTTCCAAAGCATCACAACAATATAGATTAAAATAATTTACATTCAATTACAATGAAAACTCCAACTCACTCATTCAGCCTCTTGGCTTGTTGCGCATTTGTCTTTTCTTTGACTGTGTCTTTGTCCCTTTCGGCTCTGTTTGTTTCCTTTTTCACTGTCGCAGGGTAACGGCCATATGCCATACATATGTGACTGTGATTGTGTGTCTGCTGTATATATATAACTGCTAATTTGGAAATCTAATTAAATACCCTGAATAAAATCAGAGTCTGGCGCACATAAAAATATCTCTCCATTTTCTTTCCCTGCGCTGGAAATTTGAATAAGTGTATGCAGTAGCTTATATTTTGACATCTTTGATTTACAATCAATCCCCAGTTCACACTCTTCATATACGGAAACTTTACCTGTTTCAAATCTATGGTTAAACCATAGTCCAACCCACTTCATAAGCCATCAAATGAATATTTCAACTTTGGATTACAACTCAATATATCATAAGCCCAAAGCTTATCATTTCCATGTAACAATAATATGCTCAGCAAACAGTTTCATTTATACAAGGTTCGGCTTGCGTTTAGAACTTGAAGAATAACTCATTTTTCCGCATATGTTAACCTATTTCGAGACTTTATATTGCACCAAATATCATATCTGACCCACAACACTTTGATTTTATTTATCAATTTCGACTTTGATTTAACCAACGCTTTATCAATCCCAACTTTGGTTAAAACACAGAATTCAATATATATATATAAGGAGTTGGGCCCCACTCGTCGAACTCTTTCTTTTCCTCGATGCGATGAGCCTCCTCCAATGAATTCTGATTGCTATTACATCCTTTGTAATTTTCCCTATGCGATTGATCGCAATAGCATCCTTATATAGGATGTTCCGATGTTCCACCATTTTTCCAATGCGATGACATACCTTTAAGTTGGACTTCAAACACACATGAGTCACTTTGTATAATGAGTCAGGTCCGAAACTCAATCGCAATCAGAACTTTTGTTAACAAGTTCTGATGCTCTGCTCCTTCTTCGATGCGATGCAACATTGTTTACCGGAACTCAACCATATATCAATCATGGTTTATAAACCCATCGGGTCTGGACTTCAATCGCAATCGCAACCTTTTGTTTACATGTTCCACTGTCAACTTTTCTCCAATGCAATTGACCACTGTTCATTTAAATGCGCCGATGCGATTGGACTAGAAATTAAATCTATAAGATCATAATTTATAGACCCATCGGGTCTGGGCTTCAATCACAATCGCAACTTCCATTGAGATGTTCTGATGCTCCGCTTTAACTCCGATGCGATTGATGAGGGTCCCACCATATACGACTTTGATTGTATTAAGGCCGAACAATAGGGCGCCTTTCATATATGTATATAGTATGATTCGTTCCTTTGAATATGAAGCGCAACATATAACGTATATGTATACATATATATTCTTTGGACCCTTGTGTATGTAATGCACTACGCATATATATAGGTTTTCCACTTCCGCCTTTATTGTATCCTCCGCCCGTGGTAATGATTCTCGGAATTTAATGTTTATGTATCCTCCAGCCTAGGTAATGATTCTTGGAATTTTCTGTAGAGGGGTCCCACTTTATGGTACTTCGTATATAGTGATTTGTGCATATATATATACTTTAGTGTATCTATCAGCTGGGGTACTGATTCTAGGAATAACGGATCTGCCTCTGCCTCTGCCTTTGCCTTTCTGCTTCTACCTTCACTACTTCTGCCTCTTCCTTCGCTGTACCTCTGCTGCACTCTGTAAATATTACTTGCTCTCTGTAAATATTACCTGTTGTCTTCTACCTCTACCTTTGCTGCTCGACCTCTGCCTCTGCTACTTGTCTTATGCTCTCTCTGCTACCTCTGCTTCTTGTTTGTTTCTTTGCTGCCTCTGCTACTTCTTTGCTTTGTTGATGTTTCAGGTGTTCCTCCTTTGCCATCTCCTTTGCCATCAATGACAACATTTCCAACAGTCTCCCCCTTTGGCATTGATAGCAATACACTTTCTCTATGGTAATACACTTTCTCTGTTTGCCTTTTAGGATCCTTTCTCCTGTTGCTTGCCCTTCCTCCCCCTTTGACATCAATGGCAAGGGGTTGCACATCTCGTAGTGTAGATTTTGTCCTTTAATTCTTTGATCCTGAGGACCTGTTTCATGCTTCCTTTGCTGGCTGATCTCCCCTTCGAATGGTATTTTCATTTTTGTTCTCCCCCTGAAACTATGTTCTCTCTTTATATCAGAGAGTAGCATCTACAGATACTACCCCTAGCCTATTTCTCAAATATTCAAATGGTTCTCTAGCAAGTGGTTTGGTAAATATATCTGCTGTCTGTTATTTTGTTGGTACATACTCTAGTTTTACTATCTTCTGAGCCACTTGTTCTCGGAGAAAATTATACTTGATTGGGATATGTTTAGTTTTTGAGTGAAGCACAGGATTTTTAGATATACTTATAGCACTTGCATTATCGCATTTGATTGAAATAGGTTCATCAATGCTTACCTTCATGTCTTGGAGGGTTTTCTTCATCCACATGACTTGTGTACAGCATGCTGCTACTGCTATGTATTCTGCTTCCGCTGTAGATAGAGAAATAGATGTTTGTTTCTTGCTTATCCATGCCACCAGACTTTCTCCTAGATAGAATGCACCTCCACCTGTGATTTTTTCTTCATCCACACAGCTGGCCCAATCTGCATCTGTGTATGCTGTCAAAGCGAATTTTTTGCCTTTTTGATACCAAAGTCCATATTGTGCAGTTCCTTGTAGATATCTGAATATTATTTTTACTACTACAAGGTGATTTTGTTTAGGTGTTGCTTGATATCTAGCCACTAGTCCTACTGCTAGCATGATGTCCGGTCTTGATGCTGTCAGATACAACAAACTTCCTATCATAGATTTGTAGAGTTTTTGATCTATATCAGCAGATCCATCATCAGTACACAACTTGCATCCCGTGATCATGGGAGTTGACACAGGTTTGCAGTCCTCCATTTTGAACTTTTTCAATATTTATTTTAAGTATTTTTCCTGTGAGATGAATGTGCATGTGTTCTTTTGCTGAATTTGAAGTCCTAAGTAGAAACAGAGTTCTCCAATCATGGACATCTCAAACTCTGATTTCATCTTCTCAGCAAACCCTTTTGCCAGTTCATCTCTGTTGCTTCCAAACATAATGCCATCAACATATACTACAACAATCAGGAGTTCATTTTCATGGGATTTTATGTATATATTGTTGTCTACTCCACCTCTCTTAAAGCTTGGTTTTTGCAAATATTTATCCAATCTTGAGTACCAAGCACGAGGAGCCTGTTTCAGTCCATATAGAGCCTTTTTCAGTCGGCACACATAGTCTTCTTTGTTTGTTAAAGAGAAACCTTCCGGTTGTTCCATGTAGACTTCTTCTTCTAGATATCCATTTAGAAAAGTAGATTTTACATCCATTTGATATACCTTGAAGTCTTGATAGCATGCAAAGACCAGAAACATTTTGATGGCTTCCATTCTGGCTACAGGGAAAAATGTTTCATTGAAATCAAGTCCTTCGATTTGTGAATATCCTTTGCAGACAAGTCTGGATTTATTCCTGATTACCTGTCCTTCCTCTTTCATTTTATTTTTGAATACCCATTTTGAGCCTATGACATTTTTCTCAGTGGGTCTAGGAACTAGTTCCCAATTATTTTTTTTCTCAATTTGGTCTAATTATTCATTCATAGCATTCACCCAATACTTGTCTTTGCTAGCTTCTTTAAATCTCTTTGGCTCCATTTGTGATAACATGGCTATGTATACCTCTTCTGTCTGTTCAGTGAGCTACCTTCTTGTTTAGACCCCTGCTCTCTTGTCTCCAATGATCTCGTATTCAGGATGATTCTTCTGAGTGTATCTTAAGGGGGCTTTCGAGCTCAACTCTGCATATTCTGTTGTCTTGCTTGTTTCATCATCATTTTGGTTTTCTTCTTCATGGTTGTCTGATGGACTGCAGCAGTCTGTATCTCGTGTATTGTTTGGAAGTTCTTCATCAACTCTCACATCAATACTTTCTACTATTTTTTGAAGAGTCTTGTTGTAGCACCTATACCCTTTACTTTTGGAAGCATATCCTAGAAAAATCCCTTCATCTTCTCTTGCATCAAATTTCCCAATATTTTCATCATTATTATTTATATAACACTTACTTCCAAAAACTCTAAAATGTTTCATTAAAGCTGGCTTTCCATGCCATAGTTCATAGGGAGTCTTGTCACTACTTGGCCTTAAGTGAGCTTTATTAAGGATATGCACCGCTGTGTGTACTGCTTCTGCCCAGAAGGTTTGAGGAATATTACTCTCTTGCATCATGGCTCTAGAAATTTGTTGAACAAATTTGTTTTGTCTCTCTGCTACTCCATTCTGCTGAGGTGTCCCTGCAATAGTAAATTGTTGTTTTATGCCATATTCATTGCATAGATCTGCAAAGTCATAATCTGTGAATTCACCTCCTCTATTCGATCTGATTCATTTTAGCTTGCATCCTGTCTGATTTTCTGCTAATGATTTGAATATTTTGAATTTTTCCAAAGCTTCTGATTTATTCTTGAGAAAAGAAACCCATGTCATTCTGGAGAAATCACTTATTATCAGCATGAAGTAGGATTATCCGCTTGGTGTTTTAGTTCTTGCAGGTCCACACAGATCCATGTGTACAAGCTGGAGTGGTCTTCTTGTTGATAACTCATCTTTGGAATTAAAGGATGTGCGGGTCTATTTACCCAATTGACAAGATTTGCATATGGTATTAGAAGGCCTTTTTATTTTTGGCATGTCTCTTACCACTTTCTTCTTGCTCAGTCTAATGATATGATTGAAAATGAGATGTCCCAATCTCCTATGCCATAACCATGACTCCTCAAGTTTGCTAAGATGTCATGCTTCATCTTCCTCTTTCATGATGTAAACATTGCTCACTGTTCGAACACCTTTGAGCAGAGTCTTACCTATGGTGCTTGATCTGACTTCACAATCTTGTGCTCTAAAAAGAACTTCGCAGCCTTTATCACACATTTTACTGAGAATCAGCAAATTTTCTTTCAGCCCATCTACAAATAGTACATCTTGGGCCTTACCTCTACCATTATCTAAGCTGACTGAGCCCTTTCCCTTGATTTTTCCTGATTTATCATTGCCAAAAGTAACATTACCAGTTTTCTTTTCGTCAAAAGTTATAAAGTTTCACCTGTCTCCAGTCATATGTTTTGAGTAGCCACTGTCCAGATACCATTGGCTTTTCAGATCTTGAGCAGTTAGAGCTAGGTCACATTTATTCACCTTCTTTTTCCACTGGAAGCATCCTTTTGTTTGGTATCTTTTGTGAGATGACGAATCACATTCTTTCAGAGGACATTTGGAATGCATGTGTCCAACTTGATTGCATACACAACATTTGATCATGATTTTTGCAGAATTGTGAGTATGAAAAAAATTTATTTGATTCATAAACCTCCTTGAGGTGTTGAACATCAATATTTGTCCATGCTTTCTACATTCAATAATTTTATGGCCAAATTCCTTACAATAAAAACAGTAACCATAGAAATCATTTGCATACGTGATGTAAGGTTGTCTTCTCCATTTGTTTGCTTGAGACAGTCTCCTCACTATTTGCATCTTTTGTTGGTTTGAATCACTCCTCCTTGCATGACAGTATGCAGCAATGTGTCCCAGCTTGTGGCAGACATAACAGGTGGCATTTTTCATAGGAGGGTAGAATCTCCTTTGATGGCTTCCAAATTTGACATACTCAGGGGCATATGAATATTTTTCTGTTGTTTGCATATTTATTTCATTCTTTTGTTATTAGAGGATTTTTCAGGGTTCTGTCTCCCTCCTTACAATTTTCTTCTTTTGTAGGAATTATTTGAGCTGCTTCATCATCCTTCTTTGCTTTTACAAAAATAATCTCTTTGTTTTCCTTTTCTTTTCTTTTACTTGATTCTCCTTCATAGCCTATTCCAGTTTTTATCATAGGAGATCTTTGAGCAACCAGAATTTCATTCAACTTACTAGAGCTTGTTGTTTGAGAAGAATTTATACCCACTTTCCTTTGAGCATTTTCTAATTTCTTCCTGAGACATACTACTTCTTCTTCCAACTTCTCTTGTTCCTGAGTTTTCTCCTTGATTTGCTTAAGTAACATGTCCTCTATCTTCTTAGCTTCTTCAAGCTCTATCTTTAGTTGCATAAGGACTTTTGAATTCTATTCTTCTCGTACATACTTGAGGATAGTGTCCTTTTTTTTTCTGCATTTCAGCTTGATTCTATCAATCTCTTCTAGAGCACTTCTTAGCTCCCCCTCAAGGTTGACTTCACCTTCTTCTTCTTCATCTTCTAGCAGGAGACCTTCAAGTTCTTCTATGGCCATCAATAAAAATTTAGAGGTTCCTTCTTCACTTGAAGGTTCATCTGAGTCTTCAGATGTACTATTGTCTTGTTGAGCATAGAAGGATTTTCTGCTGAACTTCTTTCCTTTCTGCCAGTTATTTGATGTATTTTTCTCTGATTCTTGAGGTTGATTCCTTAATTTCTTGTGAGGACACTTAGCAGCATAGTGTCCAACTCTTCCACAGTTAAAGCATTTGAAAGGAATTTTACCTTTTTATTTACCTGAGCCTCTATCCAGTTTCTTGACAAATTTTTCCTCTTCTTCATCCGAGCAAGAGCATATGTCTTCCTCTTCTTCTTTCTTCTTTTCTGTTTTAAAGGTTGCCTCCCTCATACTTGGCTTCTTCTGTGGGAGCCTCATCTCATATGTTGTTAGATTTCCAAGTAGTTGGTTCATGGTCAAGGTCTCCCAATCAGCTGTCTCTTATATTGCAGACACCTTGGGATTAAATCTGGGTGGAAGAGATCTTAGAATCTTTTGTACAGTTGCAACTTCTTTTATGGTTTCACCTAGAGCCTTCATGTTATTTACTATTTCTGCAGCCCTTAGAAAGAACATAGCAATGTCTTCATCATCATTCTTTTTTAAGTTCTCAAAATGGGCTCTGTAGACTTGAAGTTTGGCATTCTTAACCTTCTTGTCTCCTTCATGGATGTTCTCCAGAGTATCCCACATTTCTTTGGCAGTGTCTTTGTGCATTACTTTAATAAACTCTGCTTCACACAATCCATTTAAGATGGCATTCATGGCTTTTGCGTTAGCTACAAAATCTTGTTTGGTTTATTTCTCTATGTCAGTTGCCTTTGGGGCATATCCTAATTCCACAACATCCCAAACTTCTATTCCTAGAGACATTATGTATGTCCTCATTCTGATTTTCCAGAAAGCATAATTTGAACCCATAAATAAAGGGGCTTTATTGGTTGAGCATCCTTCTTTACTAGCCATCCTGAGAACCTAGGATCTCCTTTCAGTTGTTAAATTGGTACAAAGGAACTAGCTCTGATACCAATTGTTGAATTCTTAGTTGAACTGAGAGGGGGGGGGTGAATCAGTTCAATACATACATGAGCTTTTTAAATTTTTCATCAACTTATTTACAGCTTACTTTTGTATTCAACCTTAGTATATGAACAGTCTTAATATGTTGCAGCAAGTATTCAATTAATGTGACATTAAACTTATTATGAGAGCAACAAACATTAATCAAATTTGATAAATCATCTCAGCACACATGCAACACAGATAGAGACAACAGATATAAGTGGAAACCCATAAATGGAGAAAACCACATCTTATTATTGTTGTGATGCAAAGGCAAGCTCCAACTCCCTCTCACCATTGTTTTTCTGTAGGCACCAACCTACAGGAGGCTCCAACCTCAATTCTGCAAGCTACAACTTGCAAGGAAGCTCCAACTCCCTTCCATTTTCTACAGGCACCAACCTACAGGAAGCTCCAACCTCAGTCAGCTACAACTGACAGCTATCAAGCTTCAACTTGATAGGGAAGCTCCAACTTCCTCAATTTATCAAAAGAAATGCTTGATGATTTACCTCAGATATCAGCTCTGTTCTGTATCATCTCTTTCTGCTCCTCTCTTCCTTATCTTCTCTGACTTAATCTTCAATAATTTTCATTCTCTATCTTTAATCTCTCTAACTTCTCTATGCATATCAAGATGATATTACTTATAGAGAATTCCTGGTGACTGTTTTTATTCCTTAAGGAATTTGAAATGGATAGCCATACCTCTTAGTCTTCTACCTTCTCATTTCTTTTCGGCTCACTCAGAAAAATATAACTGTAGGTACCAATTTAACACTACAGTGGGAATTTTTTCTCTTCCGGAGAGTTTCCAAAGCATCACAAAAATATAAATTAAAATCATTTACATTCAATTACAATGAAAACTCTAGCTCACTCATTCAGCCTCTTGGCTCGCTGCGCATTTGTCTTTTCTTTGACTGTGTCTTTGTCCCTTTCGGCTCTGTTTGTTTCTTTGTTCACTGTCATAGGGTAACAACCATATGCCATACATATGTGACTGTGATTGTGTGTCTGTTGTATATATATAACTGCTGATATGGCAATCTAATTAAATACCCTGAATAAAATCAGAGTCTGGCGCACATAAAAATGTCTCTCCATTTTCTTTCCCTGTGCTGGAAATTTGAATAAGTGTATACGGTAGCTTATCTTTTGACATCTTCGATTTACAATCAATCCCCAGTTCACACTCTTCATATACGAAAAATTTACCTGTTTCAAATCTATGGTTAAACCATAGTCCAACCCACTTCATAAGCCATCAAATGAATATTTCAACTTTGGATTACAACTCAATATATCAAAAGCCCAAATCTTATCCTTTGCATATAACAATAATATGCTCAGCAAATAGTTTCATTTATACAAGGTTTGGCTTGCGTTTAGAACTTGAAGAGTAACTCATTTTTCCGCATATGTTAACCTATGTCGAGACTTTATATTGCGCCAAATATCATATCTGACCCATGACACTTTGATTTTATTTATCAATTTCGACTTTGATTTAACCAATGCTTTATCAATCCTGACTTTGGTTAAAACGCAGACTTCAATATATATATAAGGATTTGGGCCCCACTCGCCGAAATCTTTCTTTTCCCCGATGCGATGAGCCTCCTCCAATGAATTATGATTACTATTACATCCTTTGTAACTTTCTCGATGCGATTGATCACAATAGCATCCTTCTATAGGATTTTCCGATGTTCTACCATTTTTCCGATGCGATGGCATACCTTTAAGCTGGAATTCAAACACACATGAGTCACCATGTATAATGAGTCAGGTCTGAAACTCAATCGCAATCAGAAATTTTGTTAACAAGTTCCGATGCTCTGCTCCTTCTCCGATGTGATGCAACACTGTTTACCGGAACTCAACCATATATCAATCATGGTTTATAAACCCATCGGGTCCGAACTTCAATCGCAATTGCAACCTTTTGTTTACATGTTCCGCTATCAAATTTTCTCCGATGCGATTGACCACTGTTCATTTAAATGTGCCGATGCGATTGGACTGAAACTTAAATCTATAAGATCATAATTTATAGACCCATCGGGTCTGGGCTTCAATCGTAATTGTAATTTCCATTGAGATGCTCCGATGCTCCGCTTTAACTCCGATGTGATTGATGAGGGTCCCACCATATATGACTTTGATTGTATTAAGGTCGAACAATAGGGTGCCTTTCATATATGTTTATAGTATGATTCGTTCCTTTGAATATGAAGCGCAACATATAACCTATATGTGTACATATATATGCTTTGGACCCTTGTGTATGTAATGCACTGCACGTATATATAGGTTTTCTGCTTCCGCCTTTATTGTATCCTCCGGCTGTGGTAATGATTCTCGGAATTTACTGTTTATGTATCCTCCAGCATGGGTAACGATTCTCTGAATTTTATATAGAGGGTTCCCACCTTATGGTACTTCGTATATAGTGCTTTGCGCATATATATATACTTTAGTGTATCTATCAGCTGGGGTAGTGATTCTCGGAATAACGGCTCTGCCTCTACCTCTGCCTTTCTGCGATAACGGCTCTGCCTCTGCCTCTGTCTTTGCCTTTCTGCTTCTGCCTTCGCTGCTTCTACCTCTGCCTTCGCTGTACCTCTGCTGCAATCTGTAAATATCACCTGCTCTCTATAAATATTACCTACTGTCTTCTGCCTCTGCCTCTGCTGCTCGACCTCGAGCTCTGCTACTTGTCTTATGCTCTCTCTGCTACCTCTGCTTCTTGTCTATTTCTTTGTTGCCTCTGCTACTTCTTTGCTTTGTTGTTGTTTCAGGTGTTCGTCCTTTGCCATATCCTTCGCCATCAATGACAACATTTCCAACATGGAGGTCTTCTTCACGGGGTTTGAGAGACCTGTAGAGAGACTTGGGACAAAGCTCCAAGGATTTATTGACCATTTTCCTCTTTTAGTACCTGTATCTTGGCAAGGGATTTCTTCATTTTAGCCCTTGCAAATTGATTTCTCCGGGCATAATGTTTGGTCATCTTTCTTTGTAGATCAAGGTCCTTATTTTCCTTTGTTTGGCTCTAGAGCTGAGGTGGAGGGCATGGTCCCTTTCCTTTTTGAGGCAGAAAACACAAGTCCGGACCCTCTTTGGTATGCTGATGAAAAAGGAGTGAGTTTGGTCTTATTGGTTTCTTTATCATGGCTCTGATCCTTGTTGTTGTCATTAAATTCTTCATTTTCATCATTAACATCATTAGTCATCACATTCTTTGTTTCATCACTGCCCTCTTGGTCCTCAACATCATCACCACCCTCACACTCTTCACTGATTTCTATAGTGTCACTTTTATATTCATTTGGGTTGCTTGCCTCTTCACTACTATGATCCTTATTTTTACCATCACCCTCACCACTTTCACTGTCACTATGATTGCCATGATTACCTTCAGCCTTTTCTTCACTTTTCTCATCATCATGGTCACTGTGGGGGTTAGTGTCTTCAATATTTTCTTGACTCTCATGAATGTTCTCTTCTTCACTCATACTTGCCTCATTACCTTCTGCATGTTTGTCATATGTTTCACTTGTAGCCATGTTTTCCTTTGCTTCATCATGAGTGTCATTTCTTTGACTACCTGCTTGATCATCTAAGCTGCTACCCTGTTTGTCACCTTTGTCCATTTCCAAGTCCCTCACTTTTTCTTCATCATCCACCTCTTCCTCATCTTCATTATCCTCTATCTCCATGTAATCTTCCCTTTGTGGGGTCAACTCGTTATCACCCTCGACCTTATTAGGGTTTGTCTCATTGTCATCGTTACCCCTATCTTCATTTGATTCTTCATTGCCACTTCCTTCTTCATTTGATGCATCAAGAGAAGGGGAGGAAGGGAGGTTTGCTTGCTGAGGGGATAGAGGAGTAGAGGGAGTAGGATGAGATTAGGAAGGCAAGTTTAGTTGATGATGTGGCTGAGGAATTGAATTTGAAATAGGGCTTATTTGGAACATTAAGTGTAACTACCCTAATTCACTCTCCCTTAAATGACAATTAATTTGTTCAAAGAGGCCAAAATATAGAGGTTTATTATGAATTGAAGACCTAGGGCTTACAAAAATAGGGTTTACTCATTCCATAGCCACCAAATGACTAAAAAAAGATGAGAGGAGGATAAAAAAGGGCACATATCAGCTTCACTTGCTTGCAGATCTTTGGAGGCAAATTTGAGGGTGTCCTTGAGCCTTTGGGAAAATTTGTTGCAAGTCTAGAGGAAATTCTGCATTAGCGTAGCGGCGGGCTATAAGCGCAACGCCGCCCTCTAACCCTATTCACGCGGCACCAAGGTCTGTGAGTGCTGCGCTATTCTTTGAGCATAGTGCCAACACTGGTAGAAAATAGGTCCACTTGCAGCCAAGATTTTATGACCTTCCCGATGTCAGACTTGGGCCCGCGATAGATCGTTGGAAATAATAATTTTTCCACTTTCCAAATACACCTGTTTTTCCCTTATTGGAGTTTATTTTCCCTATCAAAATTTGATTTTCCCAAGACTGGTAAAAAAGTGTTGAATGATGGTGCAAAAATGCAGAGTGCTGGTACAGACCACTTTTGGATGCCTTCCTCAATTCCAAATTGAGCTCATGATAGCTAATTGGAAATATCTTCAAGTCTAGTTTCCATTATACTCATGAAGCAAGTGATTTGGATAATCTAGCTATGAGAATACCTAATTTTCCAAAATTCACTCCAAGAGTGTAGAAATTCTCCCATGACACTTGTATTTTTGAGATTTCTCCAAAACCATGATACCTGTATAACAACTGAAGGAGGTTTTTCTTCTTGGACCTATGTGTTGGAAATTTTGTCATTGATGGCAAAGGAGATGGCAAAGGAAGAACACCTGAGGCAGCAACAAGGAAAAGAAAATGGCAAAGGAAGAACACCTGAGGCAACAACAAGGCAAAGGAAATGGCAAAGGAAGAACACCTGAGGCAGCAACAAGACAAAGAGAGCAGCATAGCAGCAAGATGTAGAGAGGGTCAAGTAGCAGAGACAGGGTCATTTAAAGAAACAGAGGCAGCAAAATGAGAATTAAGGAGTAGCATCAGTCTAGGAGCAGATGAAACAAAGAGAGCATAAGACAAGTAGAGCATAGAAGAAACAAAGGTAGCAGGAGTCAGATGAGGTGCTGAAAAGTAGTGAGGACAGTAGAAGAGGGCCATTTAATAGGCAAGTGAATGAGACGGTGATGAGGACAGATTATTCAAGTGGGAAGATTGTGTAGACAATCTAGTAGAAGCTAATTTGTGTTTTTTCACAATTATTCAAGTGGGAAGTCTGTAAAGCACTGTTGGGGAGAATACATCAATTCATTCTGCAGAATGTAGCAAAGTTTGAAGTTGAGGAAAAGAACTATTGAATTGAAGGCATAGAAGATCGGAGCCTCATAGGATTTGCTACAAGTATAACAGGTGGAGTGGATTCTATAGATGCAACAGAGGAAGGAGCAAAAAGAAACTAAGACAGTAGATATAGCAGAAAGGAAGAGACAAAGAAGTAACAGAGGCAGCAAAGGAGGCAGCACTCAGGCAAAGAAGGCAGCGCTGAAGCAAAGGAAGGCAAAAGAAGCACAGTGAAAGCAATAGAGGCAGCAAGAAGAATGTCAAAAAGTAACAGTCATAGAAGCACAGTGAAGAACCGTTATCGGAAGACAGAGACAGAGGCAGAGAGACAGAAGCAGAGACAGAGGTAGAGAGCAGTTATAAAAGTCTGGGAATCACACACTCCATGGAGCGTTTTACATATAATATAACACGAATCTTATTCCGGGAATCGCAGACTCCAGCCGGGCGTTACACATATAATACAGAACCATATTCCGGGAATCGCACACTCCAACCGGTGTTATACATTTAATATAACACAAATATTATTCTGGGAATCGCTTAACTCCAGCGGCAAAGTATATATATATATATATATATATATATATATATACATATACAAAACGTATTCCGGGAATCGCATAACCCATTGGCAAAGTATACATATATATCAGGTATATAAGTGGAGCGCTTTATTATAAGAACCAAGCTTTATACGGTGGGATCCCTCCCCAATCGCAATCGGAGAAAAGGTTCAATCGGCGGAGTTTTGTTATGTGCTCCGATTAAAGGCCGGACCCGATCGAGCTATATGCCACAGTTTATTGCTAATCGCATCCGAGTTCCCAATCGCATCGGCATTGGTCAATCGCATCGGAGAACATGTGAGTTGCGATTGCGATTGGAAGTCCGGACCCGATGGAGGTATGAATTATAATTCAAACATGTTTGAAGTCCTTTCCCAATCGCATCGGCAAAATACAATGAACAGTGGTCAATCGCAACACATATTAAAAGGCTTGCGATTGCGATTAAGAGTTCGGACCCGATGGGTGTATTAACGATGGTTTATATATATTTGAATTCCGGCTAATCGCATCGGAACTTTCCGATTGATCGCAAGTCCTTTGTAATATGCTCCGATCAAGTGGTGGACCCGATGGCGTTATAAGATGGAGTTAATCGGTTCAATCGCGTCCGATTGATCGCACGATGTTTGTAATATGTTGCGATTGAAGTGGCGGACCCGATCCTATTATATGCGGGAGTTAATATGTGCAAATCGCATCCGTGTTCTAATCGCAATCGGAGCAGGAGCGATCAATCGCAATCGGAGGAGAATCAATGCATCAAAAAGCGTGTCAGGTGGGCCCGAAAGGGCATTTGTTAAGTTTTATCAAGATTATTCATTGATTATAGTAGAAGCGGTAGTTTCTTGTTAAAACCTTATATAAGGATGCCGAGAGTTGATTTAAGTTAAAATGCACTATTATATATATAAAAGGCGAATGTATTAAAGATGTGCTGCGTGGTCTGTGGGTTGTATGTATATGCCTCAGCTTAACGGGAGGGCGATTATTAATATACGACTGTGATATATGTCTGTTCTGCTTGCGGAATGTTCCACATCAACAAGACACTAATAGCATAAAAGGGATTGGAGTTCCTCCAGATTTACAGT
The DNA here is from genome assembly GCA_034641835.2 of Pinus albicaulis. Classification (NCBI taxonomy): domain Eukaryota; kingdom Viridiplantae; phylum Streptophyta; class Pinopsida; order Pinales; family Pinaceae; genus Pinus; species Pinus albicaulis. Next base: position 1,087,157,936 of record CM076572.1, on the reverse strand, counting down.
CAGCAGATATAAAAGGAATAGTTACACGCATGCAACAGTTACACAACAACAGAGGACAGAAAAGACAAAGACACAGTCAAATAAAATACAAGTGCGCAGCAAGCCAAGAGACAAAACGAGTGAGCTAGAGTTCTCATTCAAATTTGAATGTAAATGTTTTATTTTGTTGTGATGCATTGGCAAGTCTCCCGAAGAGAGCAAATATCCCACTGTAATATTAAAATAAGCACCTATAGTTACATTTTTCTGAGTGAGCTGAAAAGAGATGAGAAGGCAGAAGGCAAAGAGACATGGCTGTCCATTTCGAATTCCCAATGGAATACAAACAGCCATGAAGCTATTTTTGTATAAAACAGGGTAATATCCAAGGGGAGAGAGGTTGATGAAAAAGGAGTGAGAGAAGAAGAGAGTATGCAGCAGAATTAAAGAGAGTTGAAGAAAATAAGCAAGCTGCAAGAAGAATGTGAATAAGGAGGAGCTGAGCAAAGAAGAAGAAGGGGCTGAGCAGAGATGATGCAGGTCTGATATAAGAGTTGATGAACAGCAGAGAAGAAGGTACAGAACAGAGCCGATATCCAAGGTAAATCAGCAAGTGTTTTCTTTTGAAAGAGTAAGGAAGTTGGAGCTTCCCTATCAAGTTGTAGCTTGATAGATGTCAGTTGTAGCTGACTGAGGTTGGAGCCTCCTGTAGGTTGGTGCCTGCAGAAAATAGATGGGAGTTGGTGCTTCCACATCAAGTTGTAGCTTAATAAAATGTCAGTTGTAGCTGACTGAGGTTGGAGCCTCCTGTAGGTTGGTGCCTGCAGAAAATTGATGGGAGTTGGAGCTTCCTTGCAAGTTGTAGCTTGCAGAATTGAGGATAGAGCCTCCTGTAGGTTGGTGCCTGCTGAAACAGTGGTGAGAGGGAGTTGGAACTTGCCTTTGCATCACAACAATAATAAGATGTGGTTTTCTCCCTTTATGGGTTTCCACTTATATCTGGTGTCTCTGTGCATGATGTTTATGTGTTGATGTGGTTTATCTCTTCTGCTTAATACTTGTTGCTCTCATATTCAATCTGCTATTACATTAATAAATCTGTTTGATAGTAATACTTGTTGCTCACAGATTAAGATTTCTCACATATTAAGTTGACCATGAAATGAAGGTGTAAATAAGATTTAAAAGAAAAGTATTAAAAGTCCATGTATGTGTTAAACTGATTCACCCCCCCCCCTCTCAGTTTAACTAAGGGTTCAACAATTGGTATCAGAGTGGTTCCTTTGGTGTAAGCTTAATAACTTGAAGGAGATCTGGTTGAGTCATGGACTATCAAAATGTATCTTTGTTAAATACAACAAACTTTCTTGAATGGAGAGATAAGGTTAAAACAAGATTATTGGCTTATGAACCTGAAGTATGGAAGCTTGTATGTGATGGTTACTGCACAGACTCCCCCATGGTGAAAGAACAACAGAGGAATGCCAAGGCAAAATGTGTAATATATAACAGTCTTCATAACAAGGACCTTGAGTTGATAATGGATTTAACCTCTGCAAAAGAAATCTGGGATAGATTGCACTTCATGCATGGAGTAAACACTAAGGACGACACTGACAAGAAGGATAAGAGAATTAAGAAGAATAAAAATTCATGTCAACAGGAAAATATTCAATCAAATGAAGTACCTGCTAGTGTGAATGGAGATAAGAACCATGAAGAAATTACAGTTGAAGAAAAAGCCAAGCTTGACACTGCTTTGACTGAAATAGAAAAATTGAAAAATGAAAACAAAGACCTTAAGACAGTGGTGCAAATATGTGATGAGAGAGAATATGAAGATAAGAAAGAAATTGTTGGCCTGAAGACACACCTTGAAGAAGAAAGGAAAATAGAAGACACTTTGCTGCAACAAATGAGAGAGAAAAATCTGGAATGTGAAAAATTGGAAGAAGAAGTAGTGAACCTAAGAAAGAAATTAGAAAAGGCCCAAAGAGATTTATTAATGAATACTCCTCAAATGAAAAGCTCCGGACAGTTGGACCAGATTCTAAAGGCTCGAAGGTCACCTCTCATAAAGGCTGGGATAGGATATGAAGGTGAAACTAGTAAGTCCAAGGTTGAAGATAACAAGAAAATCATTTTTGTAAAAACTGTAAAGAACTGTGAAACAGCTCAGCAAATTCCTACAGAAGCAGAAACCAGCAGGAACATGAGTTGTAAAGAAACAAACATAATCAAGCAGCAACATGAAAGAACAGAGAATGAGAGGATGAAACAATCAGCTACTAAAGGCTCATATGCTCCTAGGGATGAATTGAACAAATTCGGAAGATGTCAAAGGAGGTTCCTCCCTCCTATGAAAATTAGCACATGTTTATCTTGTCATAAACCAGGACATAATGCAGCATATTGTAAGACAAAGCCAATCCAGTCCAACCAGCAAAGGATGCAGCAAAAGAGAAGAACCCCTCAAGCAAGCAAAGGGAAAAGACAATCTTCCACCGGGTACACAAATCATTTCTATGGCTACTGTTATGCATGCAATGAATTTGGACATAAATATGTTGATTGTAAATTATGTTCAAAAAGGGGAATGAAATATTATACATCAGCTCAAATGCACCTTGGTCAAATAAGATGTTATGTATGCCTCAAGCGTGGTCATAAAGCTAAAGACTGTAATCTACCATATACATTAAAGAACTCTAGACAGATGATGGGATCAAAGCAAATCAAACAAAACTATGAATTTAAAATAAGTGCAGACATTATGAAGAACCTAAATAAAGTTTGGAAGGAAAAGAGAAAGGGGGAGCCTACTATCTCCATAACATAATGAATCTAGCATAGTCTCAGGGGGAGCTGCTCCATGAAACAAAGCAAATATCTAACCAGTTATAGATATGAAGCAGCATCCCAGGGGGAGAGCAGTTCATATATATACCCCATGAAAGTAGTCTAAGAAGAGCTCCTTGGAATGATAACAGCTATGAGATCAGTAAGGGAAAGGAAGTTCCTCTAACAGAGATCTATGGAGGAAGAAGACCATATAAAACTCACAATAGCCAGCAAAATTGTTAGAAGGAGAACAAAGGCAGCACATGCATTTGACTAGTTAAATCCTGTGTGAACACATGAGTTCTTGATGAATGATCCTATGTAATTGAGCCGAGTCCAATAAGCAGGGTATGGAAATTAGAGTGATTGTGTGGCAATTCTGTGGTGAAGAACCTTGTAGCATCGGTTTGTGCGAATTTCTTGTTCCACTCAGAAGACTAATGAACCATACTCTCTGTGAATGAGTGTCTGTGTGTGCACTCTGCAGAAGAAACAGAAGAATTGAAGCAGAATAGGTTTATTCATGAATTAGGGGTGTAATGCAGTTTATAGATGAATTATTGAGCAATTATTCATTAATTGAGTGGCATAGGCTTTGATTGAAGACTAAAACCCTGTGAAGTCAAACCCAGTAAATCAAGCTAAGAATCTGCCTGTATATTCAGAAAGAAGAATGTTTGATAATGTGGAACTCTGCAAAGGTTATGTAAGGTGCAAAGGTTGTGAATGGTGGAGCGGAACCATAGTCAAATGCGCAATGTCAATAGTGGAGCGAAACCATTCGTGAGTGGGTTCGAATCATTATAATATACTGAAAAACGACTATTTAATAAAGAAGACCGAAACCTTGGTGAAACACTGTAGCAAAACCACTTATGGTTTTCGGATTATTTCGCACCACTTTTGGTACGGAGGCGGTATTATCTAGAGGGCTAGCGATTCCATAATATTGTTGACACGTGGCATAGGTGGTATTGGAAGCCACCGTTTAACCTGCGATTTCGCAAGTTAACGTCAGTACCGGGACACTGAGCGGAATTTCTCAGGACCGTTGATTTGAAAAGGGGACATCCGGCGGTGACTATTCGATGAAGATACGCGAAGTTTAATAAAAGTGCGCGGAAGATAGAGGAGGTACGGTGCATAGGTGGGCCAGTCCGAAAGTCTTATTATAAAGTTTGTTTTTCAAAGCATGGAGTATTAATACAAGGTCGGGCGGCGGACTATAAAGCGAGTGGTATATTCAAATCTTCAAAGGTTTGTTATGAAGTCTGGTTGCGATTATTAAAAAGGCATCAAGAAGCCATGGTAACAGTTGAATTGGTATATAAAGCAGTGTATAAAGCAGCAGTGATTCTGGAACTGTCATAGAAAATAAAATGCAGTGACATTCTTTCAAATCAGGATGAAAAAATAAGTAGCAGGTTAATGATGCCAAGATCAGATTCAGTATATTGATGATTGTTGGTGTGAACAGTGGAAAGATCAATAGTGGAAACTATGGGTTCATGTGCAAGCTAAAATGAAATATCTGCATGGTTTATCAAGGTAATATCAATTGGTACTAGGTACAGGTAGCATATCTATCAATAGAATATCATTCCAGGGGGAGATCAGCCAGCTAGGTAAGGATAAAACAGGTCCTCAGGATCAAAAGTATTATGGCAAACGTACATCAAGGTAGTATTCCCAGCGATATCTGGATTCTGCATTCAGTTTGAGAAGGTCAGTAGCAGAGCTAAAGGATCAGTATTGTGTTTACACTTGAATCAAAGTATCTGAAGAATAAAGGACTAGCAGTGATTACCATCTGAAGCCCAAAAGTTTTAAAATCATCTAAATCCTACTTCAGCACAAAGGATTTACTGGTAATCCACCTTTAAAGAGAGATTTATCATTGACATACATACCCCCTTATGTCATAAAGAAAAGTGCATGGTTGATAAGTGAGATCGACCAATACATTGAATGCATCCTACCTCAAGGTTTTGTTTTGAAAGTTCATTATGCAAGTAGTAAAGGCATTTGATCTCTTAGATCAAATTCTGGTTAATTCATTGATCACATCTATAACAAGAACCTCCAGCTATTAAGGATAATGTCAACATCCTAGCTCATATCATCACCAACAGGTAGGAAAGGTGTACCACAGGAATAAAGGATATATTGGCTTCATCATAATTGAACAAATGCTAGACTACAGATGAGTATTGTAGAAGAAGACATATTCCATCTACAATATTCCTCAACAGAAATGTATTGGCACACTACATCAGAAAGAGACTGTATGTTTATTCAAGTTCAATATTCTCAAAAGTGTTCTCTCAACAAATATTGTACACCAGTATAGAGCAGCATGGTAAAAAGTCAGAAGAAGAATGCCTAAACACATCTCAGAGAGAGAAAATGAAAAGATAGAATCTACACTAAGAAATGTGCAACCCTTTGCCATTGATGTCAAAGGGGGAGGAAAAGCAGGTAATAGAAGAAAGGGTCTTCTAAAAGAAGCTAGCAGAGGAAGACTTGGAGGAAGAATTGGATTATTGGTGGATGTGTTGCCATCAATGCCAAAGGGGGAGACTGTTGGAAATGTTGTCATTGATGGCAAAGGAGATGGCAAAGGAAGAACACCTGAGGCAGCAACAAGGCAAAGGAGATGGCAAAGGAAGAACACCTGAGGCAACAACAAGACAAAGAGAGCAGCATAGCAACAAGATGTAGAGAGGGTCAAGCAGTAGAGACAGGGTCATTTAAAGAAGCAGAGGCAGCAAAAGGAGAATTAAGGAGTAGCATCAGTCTAGGAGCAGATGAAACAAAGAGAGCATAAGACAAGTAGAGCATAGAAGAAACAAAGGCAGCAGGAGTCAGATGAGGTGCTGCAATGTAGTGAGGACAGTAGAAGAGGGCCATTTAATAGCTGAGGAATGAGACAGAGTGATGAGGAACAATTATTCAAGTGGGAAGATTGTGTAGACAATCTAGTAGAAGCTAATTTGTGTTTTTTCACAATTATTCAAGTGGGAAATCTATGAAGCAGTGTTGGGGAGAATACATCAATTCATTCTGCAAAATGTAGCAAAGTTCGAAGTTGAGGAAAAGAACTATTGAATTGAAGGCATAGAAGATCGGAGCCTCATAGGATTTGCTACAAGTATAACAGGTGGAGTGGATTCTATAGATGCAACAGAGGAAGGAGCACAAAGAAACTAAGACAGCAGATATAGCAGAAAGGAAGAGACAAAGAAGTAACAGAGGCAGCAAAGGAGGCAGCACTCAAGAAAAGAAAGCAGCGCTGAAGCAAAAGAAGGCAAAAGAAGCACAGTGAAAGCAATAGAGGCAGCAAGAAGAATGTCAAAAAGTAACAGTCATAGAAGCACAGTGAAGAATAGTTATCGGAAGACAGAGACAGAGGCAGAGACACAGGCAGAGAGCAGTTATAAAATTCTGGGAATCGCACACTTCAGCGAGCGTTTTACATATAATATAACACGAATCTTATTCCGGGAATCGCAGACTCCAGCCGGGCGTTACACATATAATACAGAACCATATTCCGGGAATCGCACACTCCAACCGGTGTTATACATTTAATATAACACAAATATTATTCCGGGAATCGCTTAACTCCAGCGGCCAAGTATATATATATATATACATATACAAAACGTATTCCGGGAATCGCATAACCCATTGGCAAAGTATACATATATATCAGGTATATAAGTGGAGCGCTTTATTATAAGAACCAAGCTTTATACGGTGGGACCCCTCCCCAATCACAATCAGAGAAAAGGTTCAATCGGCGGAGTTTTGTTATGTGCTCCGATTAAAGGCCAGACCCGATCGAGCTATATGCCACAGTTTATTGCTAATCGCATCTGAGTTCCCAATCGCATCGGCATTGGTCAATCGCATCGGAGAACATGTGAGTTTCGATTGCGATTGGAAGTCCGGACCCGATGGAGATATGAATTATAATTCAAACATGTTTGAAGTCCTTTCCCAATCGCATCGGCAAAATACAATGAACAGTGGTCAATCGAAACACATATTAAAAGACTTGCGATTGCGATTAAGAGTTCAGACCCGATGGGTGTATTAACGATGGTTTATATATATTTGAATTATGGCTAATCTCATCAGAACTTTTCGATTGATTGCAAGTCCTTTGTAATATGCTCCGATCAAGTGGCGGACCCAATGGCGTTATAAGATGGAGTTAATCGGTTCAATCGCGTCCGATTGATCGCACGATGTTTGTAATATGCTGCGATTGAAGTGGCGGACCTGATCCTATTATATGCAGGAGTTAATATGTGCAAATCGCATCCGTTTTCTAATCGCAATCGGAGCAGGAGCGATCAATCGCAATCGGAGGAGAATCAATGCATCAAAAAGCGTGTCAGGTGGGCCCGAAAGGGCATTTGTTAAGTTTTATCAAGATTATTCATTGATTATAGTAGAAGCGGCAGTTTCTTGTTAAAACCTTATATAAGGATGCCGAGAGTTGATTTAAGTTAAAAGGCACTGTTATATATATACAAGGCGAATGTATTAAAGATGTGCTGCGTGGTCTGTGGGTTGTATGTATATGCCTCAGCTCTGGGGTGATTATTAATATACGGCTTGTGATATATGTCAGATTCCGCTTGCGGAATGTTTATCAACCAGACACTAATAGCATAAAAAGGGATTGGATTTCCTCCAGTTACGGAGGAGGTTTTTAAAGCTCGTTGTATTAAAGTTACACCATAGCGAGAAGGAGCTTGAAAAGTCAAGAACATAGATTAAGAAGAAGAAGAACAGGAAAATTAGCGTGAGCAAGAGACAAAACGAGTGAAATTTGGAGTCTTCATTCAAATTTGAATGTAAATTTTTTATTTTGTTGTGATGCATTGGCAAGTCTCACGAAGAGAGAGAAAATATCCCTTTGTAATATTAAAATAAACACCTACGGTTACAATTTTACGAGTGAGTTGAAAAGAGATGAAAGCGAGAAGGCAAAGAGACATGGTATCCATTTCGAATTCCCAGTGGAATAAAAACAGCCATGAAGCTATTTTTGTATAAAACAGGGTAATATCCAAGGGGAGAGAGTTGACGAAAAAGGAGTGAGAGAAGAAGAGAGTATGCAGCAGAATTAAAGAGAGTTGAAGAGAATAAGCAAGCTACACGAAGAATTTGAATAAGGAGGAGCTGAGCCAAGAAGAAGAAGGGGCTGAGCAGAGATGATGCAGGTCTGATATAAGAGTTGATGAAGAGTAGAGAAGAAGGTACAGAACAGAGCTGATATCCAAGGTAAATCAGCAAGTGTTTTTCTTTTGAAAGAGTAAGGAAGTTGGAGCTTCCTATCAAGTTGTAGCTTGATAGATGTCAGTTGTAGTTGACTGAGGTAGGAGCCTCCTGTAGGTTGGTGCCTGCAGAAAATAGATGGGATTTGGTGCTTCCACATCAAGTTGTAGCTTAATAAAATGTCAGTTGTAGCTGACTGAGGTAGGAGCTTCCTGTAGGTTGGTACCTGTAGAAAATAGATGGGAGTTGGAGCTTCCTTGCAAGTTGTAGCTTGCAGAATTGAGGTTGGAGCCTCCTGTAGGTTGGTGCCTGCAGAAAATCAGTGGTGAGAGGGAGTTGGAGCTTGCCTTTGCATCACAACAATAATAAGATGTGGTTTTCTCCCTTTATGGGTTTCCACTTATATACGGTGTCTGTGCATGATGTTTATGTGTTGATGTGGTTATATCATGTTGCTTAATACTTGCTGCTCTTATATTCAATGTTGCTATTACATTAACAAATCTGTTTGATAGTAATACTTGTTTCTCACGGTTAAGATTGCTCACATATTAAGTTGACCATGAAATGAAGGTGTAAATAAGATTTAAAAGAAAAGTATTAAAAGTCCATGTATGTGTTAAACTGATTCACCCCCCCCCCCCCCCTTCTCAGTTTAACTAAGGGTTCAACACTATGATTGACAAAAACCTCTCTCACATTTGTTAAATTCATCTCTGTTTGGTCAGAAACATAGTTTGAAGAAAATTTGGCCCTATGAGTGACAAATGGCTTGATTCTTGGAATGAATTCTTGGAAAATGATGGAGGTATGATGTTTATGAGTTGGTATGGCTTTATGATTGCTGATATGACCTATCATGTGGATCCTTTGATCCTATGACTCTTTTCCATTGCAAACCGTAGCTTAGTTGGAAGACGAAATTAGGGTTTGGTGTAGACAAAACAGGGGATTTTAGGACTGCCTTGTGGAGGGAGGGGAATGAAGGGGTTAGGGGTTGTCTAAATTCTTGGGGAAATTTTGGGGGATAGGGATAGATTTTAGAGAATAGGGGAAAGTGGAATTTCAATAATTGAGTGAAGGGAAAGGGTCCAAAAGTGTCAAATTGTACCAATAGGCTATATTTTGTAGAAAAATGATAATTTTGAGGGATAGGAGTGAAGGGAAGTGTTTATGAAGATATATTAAGGATAGGAGGAGGTGTAAGAGTATTAAGATACAAGCCTTGTTTATGATTTAACCATGGAGGTCATGAAACCAAGAAAAAACCCTCAAACCCTAGTCATCTATAAGAACAAAGGTAGGTAAAAGCACATAAGAAGTTCTCTAGGAGTAGCAGGGTGATCATGTAATGGCAAGCTAGTGGAATGGTGAAAAAATTGGTTTAAGGATAATGGAGGCAGTGAGATTTCTAAAACTCACAATGTTCATGGAATTTTTCTTTTAGAAATCTAGAACCAATAATTAGTCATCTACGGATAGTGAAAATTACTGATGATTAACAGTGGCTCCACTTGGGGAGGGCAGCTCCTCTTCAGGAGGTGTCCAGAACTTCACATCTCTGGGGTTATGAAGACCAGTGCCTCATCCATTGGGAGTATTTTTCTTCTTTAATTTTTTGATGTTTCTCTTGAAGCTATGATCTAAAAATTTGAAGGAAATGTTAGCTTCAAACTCATCTCTACCTACCCAGCTTACTTTGCCTAACATTTTTTCTTCACTTGGGCGCATTTGGACTGGCGAACCCTTGACATTATTTTATTTTAAAAGCATAAAAACAACTATATAATTCTACCCTTATTTCTCCCAAGAGTTCAAGTTATGCTAATGAAATCTCTTTATTATCTACCTAGTTTATTCATTTATCAAGATTAAGTTGTTTGAAAAACTTTATTCTCTATACTACTGACATGAAATTGAAAACATGATCAAACCAGGGTTAAGCTATTTGATTTTTCATGGGCTGTGGCATTTGGAAAAGTTTCACACAGTCATTATTTTGCAAAAATAAAAAGTGAAAACATGAGGGATGTGATTTGGAAATTTTTATTCATCCCTCTCTCTCTTCTTTGGTTCGAATTTTAGCTTGTGGAACCAAAAATCTTTTCTTCCTAATCTATTGCTACTGACAAGTCAAGTGTAGATGTTTTGACAAGCTCTCTTTCACTAACCTATCATCATAAATTTAAAACATGTTCAACCATGATTAGGCTAGATGACTGAACAAGACCTTCTTTTTAACAACTAATGGCATTTAGGCTTGCACACTTTCATCATTACTATTTTTTGGGTATGGGGTTGTACTTCTTTTCATCTTCCCTCTTTTTCATTTTTTCATTGTTTTTTACTTTTTCTCTCTTTTTGGTCAAAACAATCTAAAACTAAAGGTAGAAATATGCTCATAGTTCTGAGCTTATTCGCTTGCCTATCTATCCTAATCTAGCTAATAGAATATATACATTCTTTTGGTGAACTCCCTTTTCCAATATAGCCAGTCAAGTAGATGATTCCTAGAGTGATTTTGTTTCAACTCTTTGAGTGTGGTGAAAAAATAAAAAGGACACTCCCACCTTACCAGTGTTTGAATAGTAGAGCCTAAAATGTTCTTGAAATTCTGCATCAAACTACTCTTGACATGGCATACCCCTCCTTTAGATGTATCTAATAAATCAGCAAAGGGATCTTGAAATAATACCTGAATGTGAGGATTTGGAAATAAGCTTGATTGAGGACTACTTCTTCCTTTACTTAGCTAAGATTTGGACTCTTTTCGGAAATAAAATCCTTCTCTTCCTCATGATCATCTGCACTGTTAGACTCATCATATATTGCCATGTTGTCCTCTAGAAATCCTGATTGAATAGAACCATAGTTGTTCTCTTTCTCTTGTGAAGGCTGGACATAGGGTTGAATGTGTTCTTTGTTGTTAAAATCAATACCCAAAGATCGCTGACTTCTGATTGCATTAAGGTTTTCTTTGATGAACTGAAAGGAATCACAACAAAGAGGTAAAGACCCTTCCCTTTCTCCCAAACTTTCTGCACTTTCTTCTTCACTGTCATAGCTGAGTGGTATTTTTTGATCACTATATTTGAGTTGTTGAAAATGACTATCCTTGTCCCACAAACTAATCATTGATTTTTTTGTAGTGTTATCGTGAGTCTAGAGAACATAATCATCATCATATTGATCATATTTGGGCAGCTTATTCATAGGAGGAATGTCATCCATTATGCACACTTGATCAGAAAATTGTTCCACCGTATGAAAAGGAGAGTATTCATGGCCAATAGCTTCTCCTTTAGCAATCAAAAATGACTCGAAGCACAAGGGTAGGGACTCAAGAGGTGTTGGCTCATCTTCCATTTCTGGTTTTGTAATCCAAACAGTCATACGAAGATGATTTGAGGGGAGAACTTCTGGATTTGAAAAATGGTTTGTATTATCCATTTCTTTCCTTATTTATTCTTTAGAGCATTCTACCTTGTTTCTATTTTCAATTTTCTTGTAATACTCTCTTAATAGTGAAGCACAAGATGTAGGAAGCCATATAATACTTACTTGACAACTTTTCGCATCTTCTTCTTTGCAACCTTGCTTAGCCAGTATGTTTTGACAGCTATATTTGCATTGTAATGATTGATTTGGTTCTTCCCAAGAAAATGGTACTGGTTGCTTTGAATAATCAGCACCAAACTCAACCTTATACTCTTCCTCTTTCCTACCAATTATATGCATCATTTTTTTGATTGCATCTGTCAACATCTCTAGCTTTACCTCTGAAGATATCAGTCTCTCTTGATCTTCTTTGTATTTCTCTATTACTCTTAGCTTTGCCTCACTTTTTAGTATGTTGGCTTCCACATCAACTGCTATGCTTTGCATTTCCTCCAGGGTTGAAGTATCTATTTCTTTTATCTGGAAAACCATCTCTGGGTCAAAATCACTTGGGTAGTGCAAGAGAGCCCACCCTGAAGGTGGCTTTATCTTAGAAGGTATTGCATTGTATACTTTATTGAACCTAGCTGAAAAGTCTTGTACTATCTACCCTAGTTGTATTTTTAAATGGTTGTATTCCTTTATGATGAGAACTTCATTTCCCATGACCATCCACCTATTTAGGAAGACTTGAGTGAATTGATGAAAATTGATAATGCTTGCAGCTGGAAGGTCCTTAAACCAAATTTAATTTTTCCTTGTAATGATAAGGAAAAAATTATAATACGCACATCATCTTCTCCTATTTCAAACAGGTCAAGTAAATTCTCAATATTTTGAATGTGTTCTTCAGCATTGACTTTTGAGCTTTCTCCATCAAATCTGGGTAGTTTATTTGCAAGTTTTGCAGGGAGGATTCGGCGGATAGGAGGAAAAATCAGAGGCTTGTATCTTTCTGGGACGTTTGTGGGTATAGGTAGTGAAAAAAGAGATTTATGACTTTTTTACGTTTCAGAAATAGCAGTAAAAGTAGCATGAGGCTCATGTTTCACTAGGTCTTCCACGAGTGTATAAGTCTACTCATTTTCTGCAATTTGCGGCTCATATTTCTGAGGCTTGAGATCTTTCCAATGATCAATGTAGATCTCATCAGTGTATTCTTGATCAAGCTTAAAGTAGGATAGAAAATAGTTATAGGTAAAAGAAATAATTTTTTGAATCCAATCTAGGCCTGAGTGCTCTTTCTTTCTAGGATGACTGGTCATGTTTTAGGTTCTTCCTCCGGTGGAGTCTTTAGGTCTATGGAGAGTTATGGAGTCGCGAGGTGGATGATTTTTACTATTTTAAGGATGTAATTGTTGTCTACCATCAACAATTTCAGGGCCAATTTAAGGATGTTTGTGGGTTTTCTGAGGTCCTAAGGTATACTTAGATTGTCACTGACTTAGAAGGTCCCACCGTGATCGCCAGAATGTTAGTGTGGTGATGAGGTGGCAATGAATCAATGGGTAAAAAATGTTTCAGCTTGTGACTTACTCAAAAGGTCCCACCGTGATCACCAGAATGTTAGTGTCCCGTGATTTAGAAGATTAGTAGAGCAAATGCACAGGGTAACATAAGACTAGTCTTTGGAGTCCTAGGACCTAGCCTTCTTGGAATCAGAGAGGGCTCTCTCTGTTGTATGCAAAGGATGTGAAATTTTTTCTTCTAGGGTTTGATTTTAGGCTAGTTGTTAAGTGTAGGGTTTGTTTTTTATTTTGGTTGGGTAAGATGAACAAGTAGAAATAGGTGGAATGAGAGGTCTTCAAATCATTGGGTTATGGAGTCAATGAAAGTCATGGATATCTCAACAATGAAACAAGATGCATAATAGGGAAAATATAGCTTGGTCAAATGGATCCTTAAGGTATGTATGAAGTGGAATGAACAATAAGTTGGTGAACAAAGTAGGTGTCTAAGGGAAGTGAAGAATCCTTAAACAAATACCTTTTAAACAAGATGATCTCAAACACTGAACAACATTAGGACATAATCATAAGACATGGAAAAACAATAGCTTTCTGATTATACTTAAGCAAATGAGCATTCAAGATGAACATTTCAGTGAACCATAGAAAGCAAGAAACTAATCTAACTTTTATTGATTTCACCTTCAAGATAATAAATAACTTTAGTCAATTAAGAGGGAACTCTTAAACATCAATGATCAAGCTACAAATAACTTTAAGGCAATTTCTCAAGCATGGACAAAGGGCATGATCAAAACATGGCCTCTTTAGCTAAAACCTAACAATTAATACTTCAAATAGCATTCATGGAATAAACAAGCATAAGGAGGTCTAAGGAGCAGCTAAGAGTTCCTTAAACAAACCCAACAGAGGAAAACACAAAGACAATAGAAATAGGAAGGACTAAGGTGCCTCAAAGAACATTTCTTAACCTATACTATTTTGTTCTAATGCAACATAGAAGGATGGAAACATAATGAAAACATGAGAAAACAATAAAATAAGAGAGAAACACTTCATAAATAACCAAGATCAGGGATCCTACAAGTTATCCTCCTTCATCATTCATTAAAACAAGGCATTCAGAAACTCCACAAAACCAATTTCTTCTTCAAACACATAAAAACCATGTATTGCTCTCAAAGCTCATCAAATGCCAACCTTTACAATGGAATCCTCATTCTCTATTTATATTAGCAAGTGAGGAGGTGGAAACCATAAGATTCTTCTATAAACCCTAATATCATCACAAATGTCATTTATGTGCTTGAATACCATGCAAAGCCCAAGACACATAATATCAAAGCTGATAAATGAAAAATAACATAACATAACTCCTCAATCAAATCATTAATTTGTTCAAGGAGGCTAAAAAATAGAGGTTTATTATGCATTGAAGACCTAGGGCTTGAAAAACTAGGTTTCAGTCAATCCATAGCCACCAAATGACTAAAAAAACTTGAGAGGAGGAGAAAAAAGGGCACCTACCCGCTTCACTTGCTTGCAAGTCTTTGGAGGCAAATTTGAGAGTGTCCTTGAGCCTTCGAGAAAATTTGTTGCAAGTCTGGAGGAAATTCTGCATTAGCACAACGTCAAGCTATAAGTGCAACACCACCCTATATATGCATAGCGCAGTGCAAAAACATAACTGTGGAGAACCCTATTCGTGCATCGCCAGGGCCTGTGAGCGCAGTGCCAGTCTCTGAGCGTAGCGCCAACATAGGAAGAAAATAGGTCCACTTGCATCCAAGTTTTGATGACTTTCCCGATGTCATATTTGGGCTCGTCATATTTTTTTGGAAAGCTTAAATTGTCTAATATCCAAATAAACCATTTTTTCCCTAATTGGAGTTGATTTTCCCTATCAAAAGTGGATTTTCCTGAGACTAGTCAAAAGTGTTGAATGATAGTGCAGAAAGAAAAGTGTTGGTGCAGACCACTTTTGGATGCCTTCCTCAATTCAAAATTGATCTCATTATAGCTAATTATAAATATCTTCAAGTCTAGTTGTCATTTGACTCATCAATCAATTCATTTGGACACTCCAACTATGAGAAAACCTACTTTTCCCAAAGTCACTCCAGGAGTGCAGAAATTCTCACGTGACACCTGTATTTTTGAAATTTCTCCCAAACCATGATACCTATGTAAAAACAGAAGGAGGTTTTTCTTCTTGGACCTATGATTGAAAAAAATCTCTCTAACTTTTGTCCAATTCATATTTTTTTGGTCAGAAACATAGTTTTAAGAAAAATTGGCCCTATGAGTGACAAATGGCTTGATTCTTGGAATGAATTATTGGAAAATGATGGAGGCATGATGTTTATGAGTTGGTATGAATTTATGCTTTATGATATGACCTATCATGGGATCCTTTTATCCTATGCCTCTTTTCCATTACAAACCCTAGCTTAGTTGGAAGAGGAAATTAGGGTTTGGTGTAGACAAAACAGGGGATTTTAGGACTACCTTGTGGAGGGAGGGGAATGAAGGGGTCAAGGTTGTCTAAATTATTGGGGAAATTTTAGGGGATATGGATAGATGTTAGAGAGTAGGGGAAAGTTAAATTTCAAGAATTGAGTGAGGGGAAAGGGTCCAAAGGGGAAAAACAGAGGCCTAGTCTTGAAAAGTGTCAAATTGTAGCAATAGGCTAGGTTTTGTAGAAAAATGATGAGTTTGAGGGATAGATGTGATGGGAAGTGTTTATGAAGGTATAATAAGGATAGGAGGAGGTGTAAGAGTATCAGGATACAAGCCTTGTTGACGATTTAACCATGGAGGTCATGAAAACAAAAAAAAACCCTCAAACCCTAGTCATCTATAAGAACAAAGGTAGGTAAAAGCACATAAGAAGTTCTCTAGGAGCAGCGAGGTGATCATGGAATGGCAATCCGGTGGAATGGTGAAAATTTTGGTTTAAGGATAATGAGGGCAGTGATATTTATAAAACTCACAATGTTCATGGAATTTTGTTTTTAGAAATCTAGAACCAATAATTAGTCATCTACAGATAGTGAAAATTATTGGTGACTAACATAATGACCTCCTTTGAGCAGAGAATAAACAAGCTAAAACAAAATATTCAAATCAAGGATGATCCCTCTTAACATACCTTTTTGGAATATATGCCATCAGGTTATCCACATATTTTTGTTCATTCCATCTCTTCCAATTTTATAATCAATAATGCTCTAGGTATATTGTTTAATGTTTGGCACAAACTTGCACAGAGGAGTTTTACACAAAACTAGGTTTTCTCAACCAGTACCTGGTATAACACTAAGTTGATAAATTGACTAAAATTTAAATTGTGAAACCATTTCTTGTTTGTTTCCAACAATTGCTTCAACACTTCTCCTTTTCTGCATACATTTTAGTAGTAACCATATCAAGCTTGAAATTTCAGCTTTACTGGTAAGTTGGATGGTTTATCTTGCTAGAAAAATATGTTCTTGCATTGCAATTTGTATTCACCTACTTGCCCTAGTGCATTGTTAGGCAGAAATATAGTAAGACTAGAACATACATATATGATTTCATTTGTCCTTCAACAGGAAGCTTACAAAAAAGACATCACAATTGGTTGGTGGAAAATCAAGTATTCCAACCATCTTAACAGCCTAAAGAATAGAATAATGTGTAAGAGTAAACTAAATAAATGATGCACAGGAAAATAACAAAGACTAGCATACCCTTGCTATCAATTTGAATAACCTGTAGGTAATGTTCTTTGATCAAACAGAGTTGAAGGGAAAATTGAATTGTAACCTCACCATAAACGGTGATAATAAACATCTGCAAGCATAAATTCATTTTTTCATGCCTTGCTTCTTTCCTTATAAATCACTTAGGAAAAGCCATTGGAAGAAAGTCTATATCTAGTCCTGATGATGTTGCTGAGTATACTCCCATTTTGAAATAGCGCCACTGACATGAACATTTAGATATCTAACAACACCATACTAAGGAATTTCCACACATGCATCCAACACATGGATGATATCAACAATAATTCCCTCTTTCTCTCTTCCAAGTACGATGACCTAATTCAGATGAAAATGTTTATGAAATCATCACACAAATTTAGTACATATGAAAGCATACAATAAAACCTAATTCTTGAAACTAACACCTTGGTAAAATTAAATTATTTTAACTTCCCATTTTCTTAATCTAGTGTATATGAATAGTTACAAGAAACGAGGAAAGGAAAAAAAAGCATATTGTTTTCAGTGGAAATGGATACTTATTAAGTGGTATAATGTTTGCCATCTACTCCAGTCCCAAAACTATGTACCCTTTCCTCTTATTTAGCTTTAAGTATTCTTTAAGGTTCAATTCAGGTACTTCTTGTATTGGAATCCACTTCTGAGCCGTGACACTGCAAAGGAGACAATATTTAATATCATCAATCTGAAAATGTGCTTGTTTCTTTCTTGACTATTTTCTTAGAAGACATTCACCAAATAATGAAATTAGTATTGCACATTAACATAGAAAAACATGATTATGTACCTGATTAACTGGAATTTTTTATCTTTTATTATACTTGCATCAATGATAACTAAGCTTGTTGCTTTAAAGACCTGCAAGAAAAAGGGTAACCAGTTGACATATAAGTGGGTGAAGAGATGTCTCACACATTTGCAATATGACAACGACAAGCATATTCAAAAATATCTAGCTAAACTCTTGCCTTTTACAATTCACCTCACAAGTTCGTCCCAACCCTGCAAGATTAGGAATGCGCCCTACCAACCATATCTTACCCCATCTCCTTAATTTTCTCCTCTATAATACCCAAATCTTTAACCATTTTTTATTTGGAAATTTGAATCCATTTATGAGTCCTAACCCTTTCCTTTTCTAATTCAAATAATAGTTGGACTACAAAGTAATTAGGGAGTATCTTTCGTGCCTCAGTATAGGCATAGTAATATCCATGATATGGATAGTGGTCTAGCTCCTATAATTTGGGATCCTATTCATGTAGCCCCACAATCCCATTTTGTAGGTGTTTTGTCTCTTCCTTTAGCTACACAATTCTTTTCTCTGGCTCTACAGGTCCTTCCTATAGCTTAATGGATTTTCCTAAAATATTGTTTTCCTTGATATGTAGCCGTCTTGGTTAGATATGTGGCTGTTTTCACTTGATTTTATTGGATTATATTTTCACTTGTTGTCAATTTTATTTCATATATTCCTCCTTTTGACAACTGACTAATTCCTCAATAGTGATGGGTGTTGGAGAAAGGAGGTTGAGGCTTCCCTTATCTGATCTTGTTACTCTTTATGGTCTTAAAGTATGTGAGGTCTTTCTTTTATTTCCTTCATTGAGGTTTGGTTGGGGTACTTAATCCTACTAGCATAGAAACAATTTCCTCCTCTATGTTCCCCTCTATAGTGCTTTATTTCTCCTCCATTGTCCTTTTCTTTGGTGGCCTGGATGATGTTCATGTGGCCTCTTTGATATTTTTTCCTATTTTTGCTACTCAATATTGGCTAGCTCCTCTTTAGGAACTTCTTTCATTGTTTCTACCTCAGTTTGTGTCTTTGTATTTTCTTCTTCCTTCTCCACTTCTTCTAATTTTCCCTTTGATTCTTCTTCTTCAATTTTAGCTTCCTCTTCTTTAGACTCCCCATTTTTTGCTGATCCTTCTAGTTCTAGCTGAGCTTAGGCTTGAGTGTCTAAGAAGGCCTCTCTATCCATATCTATAAAATCAACCAAAGGAATAAGGTTTTTGATAAACTCTAAAGCATTCATGACTATTGATTATTAGCCCATGGTCTGCTAGGTACTGGTCCTTTCCTCATTTTACCCTTTGGCTAATTTCCTTTATTTACGGAAGAAGGAAATAAGGGATGCTTATCCTTTCTTCCATAAGAAATTCCATTTATAATTTTAGTTTATAGAGAAACCTTAATTGGTATCCATACACAATACTAAGTCTCACTTCACATGAGATATATTTTTAGGATACTTCATCCCAAGGATAATTCAAACTCTCCCTTATTCATTTTTATCTTCTATGGTTTCATATTCAAGAAATAATTTTTTATTTGTTGTAATGGCCTTAGTTCTTTCCTCTTTTCTCCATCTTATGCCCATGGGAAGTATGGGGACCCCACTGATAAATTCTTCATTTGAGTAAATGATGAGGCCTCTAACTATATTGATGTAATCATGTCCCTCTGGTTGTTGGAGTTCCATGTCCCTCATGAACTAGTCTGAATGATTATTTTTTTCTTTCTTGCTATGATATTGTTCAAAACCATACTAATGTACATCACAACATTGTTGAATTATCATTGTCTATTTTCCCAGCTATGAGATTTCTCTCCTAGCATTGATGTCTATCATCATCATGTGCTACTATTAAAGGTTTTCATGGGTTGGTTTGTGTAGGAGGAGTTTAGTAAATTGGTATTAAATTTGCAAGAAATTTGGTCTCTGGTACTTTTACCCTTGAGAATTATATGGAATACAAAGATGATTTGGAGATAGCAAACATGGCTGACAGTAGAGATGTGAAGAAGTCTCTTTTATAAAAAAGAAGTAGTCGGCGTAGCAGATCAAAATCTAGTCGTCCTAGTGGTAAAGGGGCTAAAAGTGTAGATGTTCACTCCTTCCAAGGGAGTTCTCTCCTTGCAATACTTTGTACATCTATTGTTTCCTTGGGGCCTATAGAGTTTGAATTATGTGTAAGCTATTTTTCTTATTTCTTAGTTTGCTTCTCAACCTTTATCTTGAATAAATTTCAGTCTTCAAAATAGGGAAGGGTTGATTAAATTTCTCATGATTTTGACAATGTAATGTTGTAACAGGTTGGATATTGATCGCCTACTCAAAATGGGATCATTGATGATCTTGGTTTAACCTTGTCTCAGGTATATGTTTTCAGTGTTAGAAATTTTTTAAGGGCATATATTTTAGTCAGAATTTTAGGATAAATACACAGATGATAATACATCTCTTAATAAATTCATGGACCTATTTGATATCTATTTTGGTGCATTTACTCTTGTCCAACACAATCAGTTCATAATTTATGAATGCTACCATAAAAAATTTCAATTTTTTCCTACTGGGTTAAAGTGATTGATCTTTCCCAACAAGACTACAAAAGGCCCACTGTGACCTAAAGAATGTTGAATTCTATGTAAATTCTCTTTATTTGGGACCTTATCAAATGTGAGAGCCATGGTCAGTGCAATAGTCAATGGACAGGTAGCTGATTATATTGGATGGAAAGGCGTAAGTGCCCTTAATACTATATATATCAAGTTCCAACCCTATCATTGCTTAAGAAGACTTGGATTTAGCTTAATTACTATTTTTTGTTTTTGATATTATTTCAAATAGATATTAGCTTTTTATAGGGACAATCCATGTAGTCCCCTCATTTATGTGGTCTAAATAAGATTTAAATTTTATTTTCCTACATATTTCATCACTTTGATTCAATTTGGTAGGATTAACCACTTCTATGTTTTTATGCAGGCATTATTAGTGGCTTCCATTCCAAATATTATTGGGTGGCTTGTCATTTTTTTTGCAAAGGCAAGTTAAACTACCTTAGATAAGGGTCTTGTCTAGAAATTAAATAGTTTCTGGTTCATTTGGATTCTAAATTGGAAGCCAATTTTTTTATTCTATCTTGCTATGGTTGCATGATTCTTTATATTATACTGGGGAATATTGTTCACAGGTTTTGGAGTTGGGGTCATCTCATTTGATGTAAGTAATACCTTTCTCTCATGTTCGAGAAAGGGCTAGTAGTATTTTAAATGTTTTCTATATTTAGGTGCAGAATATGGGAATGAAGATTATGTATACAAACGAACAAGTATGATTTTGACATACAATATTTGATATGGTTATTTCAGGTACCTGTATACATATCTAAGATAGTACGAAAGCACCTTCGAGGAGGTATTGGGGTAGTAAATTAGGTGATATTTTGCTGTATTAGGAATTTTAGGAACATTTAGTCTCATTACTGTCTTCTGAAGTACCAGAGAAAATATGATTGTGCATAAATTTCAATGTTCAGAATCACTAATAGTGATTTACTGAAAATCCATAAGAATAATATATTTGATTATAATATCAATATTAAGCATAACTTTTCATTTTTTTAATAGCTCTCAGTGATAGTTGGTATTATACTAGCATACTTGTTTGGACTATTCATTTCCTAGAGGCCTCTTGAAATTATAGGTACTTTGAATTCATTTTTGTTGGGGATAGCTTATTGAGATCCTTCATCATTTTCCAAATAATAGGCATATAATTACATATTTAACTGGGCAGGCATAATTCCTTGTGCCCTTTTGGTGCTTGGGCTCTTATTTATCTCAAAATCACCAAGATGGATGGTGAGTTAGTAGCACATTCAAGCATGTGCACTGAAGTGATATGACATTTTCTTTAGGTGTCCCTGTTACTTATTTAATGCCATCCATTATCAGCAACGTCTCATTATTTATAGCCATGTACATGCAATAAAATATTGGTAATAAAAATTGTGAAGATTCATTATAGGCTCTCTGAGGCTCTGATGTTGATGTTTCTCTAGAAGTAGTTGAAATCAGGGTATTTTTCTGCAACAAATATGCTCATTCAGTTGTTTACACTTTTCCTTCTGTCTTTATGGTTTCCCAATATTTAATTCATTTCTCATCCATCATTCATTTTCCTTTCCATTTCCATTTTCAAAAGTCTGTGTGTTTTTCTTGTTTCTTTCAGTGTTTTGGCCTTTGAAAATGGTCTGTCTATTGCACAATACATATCACAGGAATTAATCATTTTCTTATACTGGGAAAATTATCTTCTAACTAATAAAATTTTTGTTGTGTTTTAGAGTATCATGGAGATGGGCACTCAACAAAGTAGCATCAAGATATCAGAGCTTTTTGAGCGCAGATATGCACTGCCTTTGACTGTGAGTCACATTTTGAATGTCATTTGATTTGGCAGATTTGCAATATGATTTGATAGGTGGAGGCATCTTTGTTATTCTGAAATGAGAATGAACTGTAGTTTTATATACTAACATTAGTGCATCTAAATGGGATATCATAGATGGGCATTGGACTACTGCTTTTGGAACAATTAAGTGGAATTAATGGTATCATGTTTTACAGTAGTAACATTTTCAAATTTGCAGGTGAGTTCTCATTTGACATAGGTTTCTCCATATTGTTGTTGTTTATAAAGATGTGGGTTTCTTTCTGTTTTATAGTAGCAATTTGAAAAAATGTGTTGGATCTACGGATTTTTTAGGAACTTATCACAGCAAAGGTTAATGCATGGAAAATAACAAACCTTTATTTCAGGAAATATATACATATCAAACTCAAACAGTTAATATCAAAATCTTTGGCTTGGCTTCAGTAATGTTTGAACTTTGAATTAACTCTTTATCTTGAACATTTACAAGAATTTCATCTTCCAATGCTACATCACTTGGACTTGGTGCCATCTAGGTTTTCTCTTTTAGTCCTGTGGAGCTCCACCAATTTTTTAAGGCTATGATGAAAAATCCAAGTTGTTGGTTTTCTATCCCAAGTGTTAGAGTCAATTTTTTTTGTTTGAGGGATGTTAAGTAATCTATTGTAAAGGTCATCATGACTGCAGTTGCTATATGGCTCATGGATAAATCTGAGCGACGTCTCCTCCTTATGGTGAGAAAATGGTTTACAGTTGACTGTGGTATGTTCATGAATCTGATCTAAATAAAAAATATTTACATGAAATCGTGTTGATGTTAACAGGTCTCATCTGCGGGCATGGTTGTATGTCTTTTCCTTGTTAGTTTCTCATTTTACTTGAAGGAAATTCTCTCCAAAAATTTTATAATGCTCTGCTCTTCTTAAATCTTCATGAACCTTTCCTATCAAATATTTCATATATTCAGTCTGTGACTCTACTTATTACATATAATTGAACCGAAACGAGATGTTTCAAAGGTATCATTTGAATATTATCTGAAATTCCTTGTTTGGCTGTGTGAGAGCTAAATTTATTCTCTTCTTGTTCCAAGCTCATTGTTACACCATTTTTTGGTCATTTAACCTATGATCATTAGATGGACCCAAGTACACCATGTAAGACCAATTTTACCCTAAGTAAAATTGCTTTCACTATGAAAATAACTTTGTAAACCACCTTTATTAAGTTGTTTATGGTCTAAACAGAAAACCCCATGAGGAAATATTAAATAAATCTATATTTGTTTGATTTTCCTCAAGGAATAATTAGTTAAACAACAGTTTAATTAATATTCCTGGTTATATTTAACCCAAAACAAGGAAATTAATTAGATAAATCATTATTTATCTTATTATATTCTAAGAATAATTATTTAAACCTTATTTAAATAATATTATTTGTTAAATATGACTAAATCACATTTAAATAATTAAATAAATCATTATTTATTTGATTATTACTTAACCACATGCTTAAAATGATAAATAAATCATTTATTTATTTATTATTTACAAATAAAGGAATTTGACCCAAGTCAAATTCCTTTTCCCTCCAACAAATATAATAAAATATTCCATAGAATTTGGATCTTGATTTGATTAATAATATTTTAATTATGCACCAATATCTAGATTAACTCAATATTTTGTTATAAATAGAAGCGTTTTCCCATTCATTTACCACCTTTTGTTGCCTAAATATCACTCTGGATCTATACTTTTGGTCTGAATATTGATCCACCACCAGTCATATTTTGCTACCATTTTTGTTTGGGTTCTCTACACCATCAAGAGAGAGGAATTTAGATCTGAAGTGCTGAGGAATTACAAGAACCCATCCCATTGAGGAGAACTGGTAACACCCTTCTGTGTCTTCCTCCCAGGTGCCACTAATACAAAATTCATTCAACATATTCTTGTCTTGTCTATTGGATGCATGGAGTAAATCTCGTTTTTATACTGCTTAATGTCTTCTAATGCATAGATATATATTTTTGCAGCATTTATCTTGATCACCTAACTATACATCTGAGGATATTGGCATCCATCTTTGTTGTTAGGGTTGTTTATTATGCACAGCTAAAGTGGTCTTTTTTCGTATGCTTGGAATTAAGATTCATACTAACAACTCGTGACTCCACATGGGTTTACGATTATGACCTCTGTCATTCTTCTGATCCTTGCATTTCCAATTGCTTCAAACCCTGGGATTTCTCTTCAGCCTATTTTTTTTTCTTTTCTTGATTTTTTTAAAACCTATAAAACCCTAAAATGATAAAAATTCTAACTTCTATGTGTTTTCGTACCTATTGCGTAGGTGACAGACATCATCTGCAGCTGAGACGATAATTTTTTCTGAAATCTGCCACCGAGAGTGCCGGAAGTACAAGTTGCACTTTTTGGCCCAAAAATTGTGACATGGACCCTCAGGATGCACCTTTCAACCCAAAAAATGCAACCTCTGATAAAAATAGGTCAAAAACTGCGACCTAGACTTTTTGCGAGAATTTTTCTGAAAGTTTTCTGGGTTTGTCTAAGTCTCTGTTTAGGGTTGTCTGACCTCTGTCTCCACCCGTTTTGGACCTATAATTGTTATGTTTTGCTCAACTAAGTGGGAACCTAGCCCCCTAGGGCTTCAGTACCCTCCACTTCTTGTGGAAGAGTTTTTGCTCTTGCAGGTTGTTTGAAATTTCAGAGTCTTCAGCCACTTTTCAGATCTAAAACCTCACCTTCAGATCTACTTGAAATCAGCTTGTTATCCATCCAAATCACCTCATTTAGCTTTATTTGGGTTTTCCTCTAGGGTTCACTCTGTTTCCCTCCTGGAGATAGCCTTTCACCACCTCTTTTTACAGCAATGTTTCCTATGATTTGTGTTGTTTTCTGCACCACTTTCCAGTAGATTTTGTCCTTTAGATCCCTATCCCTCCTGACCTTAGATCTATTGGCTTTTTTAGTGTGTTTTGATTAGTTTTTTACTCACCTACAGACTAGTTGTGGAGAGGCCTGCCTCCTTGGGTTTAGATTATTGCATTATTAGCTGTTTATTTTCTATTTTTGTAGGCTTATATACTATCATTTGTAGGTTTATTTGCTGCTATACAACACACTTTTTCGTTTTCTATATAAACGTCTGGGCTTAAAAATTAAAATTTACACACTTCACACACACACCCTAAGCGAAAAAGGGCTTGGTTAACACCGCCAAGCAAAGACTCCCAAACATTGAAATCAATTGATCCTGCACCTCTTTGCCCTCACTTCGACATTGTAATCAGTTGATCTTGCACCTCCCTACCCTTGTCGGTCTCTTTTTCCTTTGTGCCATGTTTGTGTCGTCATCATTGTGCCACCAAGGCATTTATCCCGGAGACTTCTTGGCCTTCATCCTAAGTTTTTGGTAGGAAGACGTACTCCTCCACATAGAATTCGAGTTATTCATCCACCTCTTCTTATGGTTCTTTGGGTTCTCCTTCTCATTCCGCCATCGGTTCTCCCCCTGTCACCTTCACCATGTTTGGTGCAGGACCTAATGCTGGTGGTAACCCTAGCCCTCATGCTAGGAATACCGCTAGTGGGACCGCAATAGACACTATCCCGGCTGCACCCTTGCTCCCCTTCATGGCAGGCCTTAGCCTCCCTGATTTTGACCAGTTGATAAATGACCCTATAAACCATGACGGTAGTTGGCCTGCTATGCCGACGAAGCTCCCTTCTGACATACCAAAGTTTGAAGGCCTTGCTAGAGAAGATCCTATGAATCATGTTTGATCTTTCCACATGTGGTGTTCATCTAACTCCATTATCGATGACTCTATCTGTCTTCGATTGTTCCAACGTACGCTTACAGGTGAAGCTTCTAAGTGGTATGTTGATCAGGCCCCTTCCTCTCATACCACCTTTGAAACTATTGCCTAGGATTTTCTATCTTACTTCCAGCTTCCCATTTGTTATGACACTAGTACCGAACTCTTGACTTCTTTCCGTCAATCGTCTGCGACCCGCCTATCTGACCATGTCCAGGAATGGCGGAGAAGAAAGAGCCTATGTCGAGCTCCTACATTCGAAGAGCGTGTCTACATGGACTGGTTCCTTAGATCTCTTTTGCCACCTATAAGGAAATATGTCGCATCACACTTTCCTCAAACCAAAGAAGCCGCTCTCCAAATTGCGTTAAAATATGACTTGATCTACGCTCAGTCGGGTTATGTTTATACTGTTCTACCTGATCTTCCCAGACTTGGTGGTGCCAATGCACTGAGGGCATCTCACACCACCGATGGTATCATTGGAGCTCTCTCTAATCCATATGCTCAACCTCCCATGGGCTATGGATTTCCTCACGGGGGCGCCAACACCTCCTACACTTTTCAACCTCCTGGTAGCACATATCTAGGATACGTCATGCCTCCTCTTTTTTCACAACCTCCTGTTTACAACACTGTTACCCAACCTCCTTATTATCCATATCCACAACCTGGTGCTCCAGCTCCTCCAGCATTAGCACCGCCTTCTCCCTCACCTTCTCAACCCATGAAACAACAGCCACCGCCCCCTCAGGGGCAGTTGTATGGACAACAATGCGCAACTAATCCCGCTTCTTCCAAAAAGAAGAGGAAAGGCACTCAAAATCAGTTTGATCCTGGTAATCCTGGACCTAATGTTCAAAATAATGCTCCTAACACTACTAACTAGCAACAGGGCACCCAACCCAAGCAAGACAGGCCTATTCACCTTAACAAGCTTTGTTCTTGTTGTGGTTTTTATGATCATTACACACACGATTGTCCTCTTTCACCATAGATGTGGAAGCTGTGGGAGTCTCAAGCAAAATTGCAAGGACATCAAGCCTCCCTTTCCATCCCTCCCAGTGTTGCACCTAGTCAATTAGTTGTGCTTACTGATCCTTTCCCTCAGCAAGGATTTGTGGCTACCCAACCACCTGAAGGACAGGTGACCACTCAACCTCTTCCATCTGGTACCTCTGATTACCAGATTCTCATGATGAAATCTAATGAACCTCTAACCGTAGACATCAATCTTCAGACTCGGTCCTGTCAATACAACAAGCCTTCCACTACGTCTGTCCCTGAGCTGCCTCCTTCGGTCTCTATAGTGCCTCTTTCAACACCTAATGGTCCCTTGCAGATCCCTCAGCCTAAGGTGAAGGTTCATAGCAAGATCCCTAAGGGACCACTATGTTGAAATGCTACTTCTGGAAAAGCTTCCCATTCGTATAGTATAGTAGATGATTTGGCAAAATCTCCTATTGCCATTTCAACGCTGGAACTCCTCTAGTCGTGCCCTTCACAACAAAAATCTCTACTATCTGCCATGGGCACTGTAGATCCTTCTGATGATGGATTGATTGTCTTTGATGTTGACTAGTCAGAACATCCTCCTCTCCCTACTTTCGTCGATTTCCAAATCCCAGTCAAGATCCGGAATGCCAACGTTTCCCAGTGCATTATTGATGAGGGGGCATCCACCTGTGTGATGTCCACTTCGGTTTGGAAGCAACTCGGATCACCTAAGTTGGCTCCTTCCATGATCACTGTCTAAGCATGGGATGGCCATGCCTCCCAGCCCATTTTCTTATTCCACAATTGTCCTATTACTCTTGCAGGCAAGATTGATTGCGTTGATGTAGATGTCATAGATTCCCCCTTAGATTACAACATTCTATTAGGTCGTAGCTACATTATGCGATGTCTACTATCCCTTCTGTGGTCCACTGCAAGATTTCCTTCCCTCATAATGGAAATATAGCCACCATTGACCAATTGACATATTACGAACCGAAGTCTCAAACCTCCCTTGAGTCCACTATCTCTTTGGTGGCCAACAAGAAAACCATCGATCCTTTGACTAGTGTCTCACCCAGAGTCTACAAAGATTCCTCATTGCTTACTACATTCCCTGGTCTTCCTCTTCCTGCCTCTGATCCCATCTCATCTAATGTTTTCATGATGCAATCATCTCGGGCTGCTCTCAAGTGGCCCGCCTCGACTAGTCAGTAGCCTCCTTGCCCTCTGCAGCCTACTCCTAGCCCTTCGATTCAGCCTTCTAGACATCCTCCGCTTGGCCCTTCAGCTGGTATCCATGAGCCTCTCTACCCTCCTAGAATGGTTCCTCCAGGCCTTAACCATTTAGGAGCCATCCCGCTTGGCCATTACCCCTCCAGTTAGATACCATTCCTAGTCCCCCCACCAGGATTTTATACAACACATGTTATGGCCACCCTCTCTCTTCCTAACTTGACCCTTAGGGTTCCCGTCTGGTACCTTGATCCTCGAGCCACTACCTTGCTAGGTCAACCCAAACCTTATCTTGCTTTGACCCTGGTTCAACTGGTCCCCATGACTTCTCCCATTGCAACAGTGCCTCAACCACCTCAACAGGAACCACCTTCTGTTGCGACTTCTTAGGGTAAGAAGGGAAAAGCTTGCAAGAGTGCCTCCAAGGACAAGGCTACCCTGATAGACCCTGCACCTCCACCGCCCACAAAGCCTTGTGCTTTGTGTGATGTCATCGACCATGCCAAAATAATTGTCCTAAACTGCCCTGTATCAAGCCCATGGTTAAAGTTGTGTTCCCTGAGTCTACAGTCCCTGAAGCCTCTGTTTCTTCCTCGACTGTAGCCAATAATCCTAAAAATATTCACAGCAACCAACCTTTTTCTTTGTATGATATCCATGGCCATTATTCCCACCATTGTCCTCGCCTTACGCATTACCGCGCCTCTTTAGAGGTAGTTCAGGAGTATGAGATTGAACAGAACCAATCTGCCTCTCTCGTACTTGTGCAGGATGTTACAGGCCAGACTAAGGATTTACCCACTCCTATTGACATTCCCCCTCCTGATGTCAAGATGACGGAGCCTGTGGCCACCATCCTCTACCTATCATCATCCATGAGACCCTCGTCAGACGCTCCCTTTGAATCTTCCCCTATTGTTTCGCCTGACCTCCCTTTAGCGATCACCCTGGGCTCAATATCAGTAGATCCCTTATCTTCTTGTTCTTATGTCATCCCTCATGACAATGTGCATGTGAACCTTTCTTCTCATGATGATGAGTTAGGTAACTTTGCCACTTCATGTGGTCTTCCTTCCTCCAGTCACTCCATATTCTATTATGTTGACATCATGGAAGCCATGTCCACCCCGGACATGGGATGGCACCATCCATGCCTATGGTGACTTTCATGACCTTAGCACAAGCTACACCTCCGGTAACTCTCACACTCCACCTCACCATTAGCGTGTGAGTATTAGACATCCTACCCAGATCACTCCCTCCTGCGGAGTGTGTTCGATTTCTACTTTGCGCTCAGGTTGCCAGCATTTTTCATCATCCTCCCATTTATTTTCTTGTGGAACCTTTCAGATGGACCTCCCATCCACACCTTATATCGGTTTTGCCAATGGTGCAAGTCGTTACTCTCGGAATCTAGCCTCGGCAGGTTGGGTTATTTTTACCCCCTTGCATTCGCTTGTTCTCTCGAACGGTGTATGCATTGGTACTGCTACCAAAAATCAGGCCGAATATGATGCAGTGCGAGGTTTATTAGCCAATACCCTTTCACATCGCATCGTCCACCTACATGTTCGTTTGGATTCCCTGCTTCTTGTCATGCAATTGAATGGTGTCTATCGTGTGCATAATCCTGTCCTTTTTAGAAGATATTTACGAGTGAAGCTTTTGATGCGTGAATTTGAAATCATTACATTGAGTCATGTACCTAGAGCAATATTCAGTGGACAGGTTGCTGATTATATTGGACGGAAAGGTGTAAGTGACCTTAATACTATGTATATCAAGTTCCAACCCTATCATTTCTCAAGAACACTTAGATTTAGCTTAATTACTATTTTTTGTTTTTGATATTATAAAGCTTTATTTCAAATAGATATCAGTTTGTTATGTGGACAATCCATGTAGTCCCCTCATTGATGTGGTCTTAATAAGATTTAATTTTTTTTTCCTACGGATTTCATCCTTTTGATTCAGTTTGGTAGGATTAATCTCTTCTATGTTTGTATGCAGACATTATTAGTGGTTTCCATTCCAAATATTATTGGGTGGCTTGTCATTTTTTTTGCAAAGGCAAGTTAAACTACCTTAGAGAAGGGTCTTGTCTAGAAATTAAATAGTTTCTGGTTCATTTGGATTCTAAATTGGAAGCCAATTTTTTATTTGATCTTACTATTGTTGTAAGATTCTTTATTTTTATACTGGGGAATATTGTTCACAGGGTTTGGAGTTGGGGTCATCTCATTTGCTGTAAGTAAGACCTTTCTCACAAGGTTGGGAAAGGGCTATTTCTCTTTGCTTTCAAACTAAGTAAAGTGAAGTGAGTCATTGGGGTCATTGGAGAAAAATATAAAATAACTGTGAGAAAATATTTTGGGTTTCTTGTACCTGAGGAAAGGATGGATAAAGGACCTTTTTTTCATGTGCCTTCCACTTTGCAAAAACAATATTGTGTCTTGCAACTACAAAAACCCCTCTTTTCATTGATGTCATGTGCCTTTAAGTTAATAGTGAGAAAGAAAAATCTTTCTTATATAGGTTACAATAAAGTTGATTCAATCCACTTTATGAATGTTAGATAGACCGAAATACATACTAAAGTGAAATAAGACATCAAACACATAAAATAAACTAAAGTCCATCTGACTTTATTAGTGCCTAAATCTAGTACCTAATTGACCATTATTGAATAGTGAACTAATATTTACTTTAATACTCTCCCTTAATGGTCAATATACTAACTGCACCAAGCTTATATCAGAATTTTACATATTTTTCAGGACCCAAACCCTTGGTGAGAATGTCTGCAGTTTGATTCTTTATAGGACAATACTACAAATTGATAGACCCATCTTCTGCAAGCTATGTGATGAAGTGGTAATATATCTCAACATGTTTGGTATGCTCGTGAAAGACCAGATGCTTGGAAATTTTCATCAAGCCTTGGTTCTCACATCACAGGGGTCTTGGCTATGTTTGTTGCATTTCAATGCATCTGCTTGAGCCAAACTGCCTAGCACGCTTCTTTCTCTACTCGATATTTTTCTTTTTTTGACAAAAGGGCTCCTGGCTTGTGCTTTCTGCTTCTTTCTAGTCCATGTGACTACACCTATGCCAAGGCTAACAACATATCTAGAAGTGAATTTTCTATTATGAAGAGAACCTTCCCAATCTGAATCTGTATACCCACACGGGCTGGGGTCTTTCCTTCTGTTGTAGAAAATGCCAAAGTCAAGTGTCCCTTTCACATATCTCTACACTCACCTTGTTTTTGTCTAGTGCTCTATCTTTGGAATTATCATGAATCTGGAAATGAAGCTCACAGCAAAGCTCAAATCAGGTCTACTGACTCTAAGATATATCAAGTTACCAACTAGTTGCCTGTACATTGACTCATTGACTACCTTAGAGTCAGTTTTGGTTGAAAATTTCAAACCCTTTCTCCATAGGTGTAGACGAGACTTTGCAATCTATCATTCTAAACTTGTCCAACAAACTCCTTCGCATATTTTTTTTGTGAGATAAAAATGTTGTTACCTATTTTCTAAACTTCTACAACCAGACAGTAGTGTGGGAGGCCTAGATCTATCAAGTCAAAAAAAAATTCTCATATTTGATTTGATGTGTTATTGAAATTGCCTCACTACGTATGATAATGATATCATCTATATGTATGAATAGAAAGATGATAACATTACCAACTCTTTTCACATACATGTTGGAATCTGAAGCACTCCACTAGAACCCATGTTCATCCAAATACCTATCAATATTGATATACCATGCCCTAGGTGCGTATTTCAAACCATACAGAGCCTTCTTCAGTCTACAGACTAGATGCTCCTTCCCTGAAACCTGAAAACAGTATGGTTGATACATGTAGACTTCTTCTCGCAAATCTCCATTAAGAAAGGAACTTTTCACATCCATACAATGGGCCTTCTAGCCAAATTGTGCTAACATGGCTAGAACAAGTCGGATGGTGCTCATATTTGTTGTAGGAGAAAATGTATCCTCATATTCAATGCCATATTGCTAAGAACACCCTTATGCAACCAACCATACTTTGTACTTGTCAAGTCTACCATTTTCCTTGTACTTGATATTGTACATCCCTTTGCAGCTAATAGGTTTCTTCCCTAATGGAAGTGATGTGAGACCTGTTAGCCACCTATAAAATTTGTTATAGCAAAAGGTGGCTAAGACTTTTTGAGCCTTCAAGGAACAAATTTCATTGCTAAAAATTGTTGGCTCTTGAAGACTCTTGAAGGCCTCATGCCTATCCTCTGTCCGAACTTCACTGCTGTTCCCATTTTACACTTAGAAATCCTGCTAATTTCCAAGCTAGAATACTGCTGCAAGCACCTTTTCCCTTTTCCCTTATTCCAAAACTAACCCTCATTTTCCCCCCTCTTTCTCCATAAAACTCCTCTATTTTTATGATTCCTTTTCTCCCTTTCGTGAAAATCCTATTTACATGGTTTAAAACTCATTTTTAAACTATAAACGATAAAAACTCACATTTTGGACATATATGAGTCCTAGCCCTTTTTCCCTTTGACCCTCGGTCATATAAATTTCCACATGCCCAAAGGCCCCATAGCCGGGCACCTGCTCATGTTATTTATATATTCCGCCCCCACCCACCCCCCCCCCCCCCCGAAAATATTAAAACCTTGTGTTATTTTCAACTTTGGGTTTTTAATTATTTTCTAAAGTTTTCAGCCGGTTCAAACCCCAGTTAATCTCCACCGCCGATTTGATCTGCAGATCGATGGCGCGGAGCCTATCACGCCGGTGGTCCCTGCCATCCACTAACCGATTGCAAAATTGTGCGGTATCCATCACACCACCTTTGGGGCAAGGGTGGTTTTTTCCCGATCGGCATCGATTCCATACGCTGGCCGATGCGTGTCCCGTGTACTATTTGAAAACTGCCCCCCCATCACACATTAAGGTTCAGCAACAAACCCGACGCGATATCACTGTACACCGTCTGATTTGGGACGGGCTATCCAACGGCTATCGCTCACCGAAGATGCCTGACAGTTAACCAGGCTACAACGCAGCATTTAACGAATCTCCGTTGTCGATCTGATCTATAGATCGATGGCCCATATTTCATCACCCTGTTTCGATCACCCAGTCAACGTTTTCCACTTTACTTCCCATTTCCACTCCCGACCGTCGATCTCTGCGCGATCGACGACTCTGATTTAACAATTCTTCCACCTTCTCTATGAATTATCCCAATCAATCCTGACCGTTGGATGATTCCATCCAACGGCCACGCTTCCTCCACATGTCCTCCACAGCAATAAACCTATATATGCAGGATTTTCTAATAGTTTTTGTATTGTGCAAGGTTTCTATGGTTTTTTCGCCATAACTCAGGAAATTTCAAAAGCGGAGGGTGACGATCCTCTCGCTCCCAATTCAGCAAAGAAAATCCTTCGCAGGATCGAGATTCACTTTTCATCAGTGTTTCTTCAGGCATTGATGCCATATCACCCCTGCGCATCCCTGTACATCAGCAAAAACCATGAATCGGGCACATTCAGAGAGTATCAGTGACAAAGACCAAAATTTATCAGAACAAAGGATCAAAAGACAGATTTTGTGGGGATCACAGCTAAGAACAATTATCAAAAGCCTAATCCCCAAGTAAAACACAGTTTAAAGAAAATCTGAAGTGTTTTATCGACAGGAAAGCCTCCACCGCCACAAATGAGTCAAATTGATCCCTTTAGCTACCACAATGCCACATGTGCCTCAAAGTATTCAATCAGAGACCAAATTTATTGATCAGGATCAGATATTTGTCTCAAAACGTAGCCAAAGAGGAAACTCTGCCAAGGAAATTAATGACAAACATCTACAGAGTTACTTCAACGCCACACAGAGCCTCAAAGGTCAACTAAAGTTCCCACCGAGCTTAAACTTTATGTAAAACATTTAATATAGAGTGCACCCATGTAATTTTCTTCATTGAGCCCCTCAAAGGCCAAGAATCCATTAAGTCTGTATTAATTGTAATTGGAGATCTTTTATCAGATCTCACCTCCTCATTCTTCTATATATACTTCTGTAGAAGATGAGTGAGGGGTTGGTTGATTAGGTTGCAGAACTTTGATATACACCTGAGCTTAAATTTCTGATTGTAAATAGTGTTCACTGGCTCTTGGAGCTTTGCTGGTGATAGATAGGTTAGGCTGAGATGTGTAGATGGTTGCTAAACTAAAGCACTGGACTTAAAGCTGTAACTGGTTTGGAGCATCAATACAAGCTGATTTATGGGATCTTGATCTATATTGATGGTGATGTTTTTCTTATTGTAACTTGTCATTTTGTTCCTATTTT
The DNA here is from genome assembly GCA_034641835.2 of Pinus albicaulis. Classification (NCBI taxonomy): domain Eukaryota; kingdom Viridiplantae; phylum Streptophyta; class Pinopsida; order Pinales; family Pinaceae; genus Pinus; species Pinus albicaulis. The sequence continues at coordinate 1,087,123,489 of CM076572.1, read as the reverse complement.
CATTGTGTTCCATTTTCTCTTATAAAGAACATCATGCATAGAGTTAGGACCTACTGTACACCAGTAACCTTCTCTGACTGAAAATCTTTATCTGAATGTTTTCTTCTAAATTGTGTTATTTAGAAATGATTTAATTCATTTCAAGCATAGGAATGTTGGTGTTCCCTCATCCTATTGTCTTAGTTGAATGATTATTCTTAAATGTTATTTTCAGTAATATGTTTAGTGAAGATGAACTGAGGAATATATGGTGAGCCCTGGTCCCGGTTTTATCTCCACAATCTGTCTGAATGTTTCCCTTGGAATGTGTTAAAAGATGGCTAGTTTAAAAGTACTTACCAGATCTTAGGCCATTATGTGTTATCTTTGTGTTTTTCTTGAAAGTAACCAAGTAGAGCAGAGCCAGGAGAGGATTTGTGGTGAGCCCGGCCCACTGGTTTCTACTCCAAAGGTTGCCTTCAAGTTTCCCTTGGTTTTAAAGTGTTTTTTATTGAAAGTGTATCAAAGGTTGGCTAGTTTAAAAGTACTTACCAGATCCTAGTTTACTTTTATGTTTTTCTTGAGTCTATGTCAAAGGCTGGCTAGTTTAGAAGTACTTACCAGATCTTGGGCTGCTCTTTGTTCCTCATCTGTTTAATTCTTCTACTTATTGTATCATTTCATTCCATAAATAAAACTTCAAAGATATCCATAGACATAGATGAATTTCCCCATGGACCACTCTTTCCTCTTGATGTTCCAATTAAACCCTATTATGACTCCATAGCCCAATGGACTAAAACCTGCAATTATCTATCTTTTTGGTCGAAGCTTACTCTCATTGCTTGCAACTTCTCACCTTTGAAACTCTTTGCATTTAGGACTTTCCACTTCAAACAGTAACCATGCTCTACCATCCAAAAACAAAACAAACCATTGGCCTTCATAACTAGCCTAATATTATTACCCCAAACTTCAAAGACAAATCCATATTTTCACTTATTGGAGAGATCCCTCTCCGGATTCAGGAGGGCTAGATCCTAGAATCCCAAAGGTTGTTGAAAAGATGTTTCTCCCTGAGATCAGACTTTTCCAATATTCCTAATTACAGGGAGTGTTACACCATTTTTTGGTCATCTAACCTTTCACCATTAGATGGACCCAAGTACACCACGTAAGACCAGTTTTACCCCAAGTAAAACTGCTTTCACTATGTTAATTAGGAAACCCCAAAAGGAATAATTAATTAAACCATAATTTAATGATTATTCCCAGTCATGTTTAACCCAAAAACAAGGAAATTAATGAGATAAACCCATAGTTATCTTATTATTTTCTAGGAATAATTATTTAAATAATATTCCTTGTTAAATATGACCAAATCAAACCACCATTAATCAAATAAATCATTATTTACTTGATTATATCCCAACCACTTCCTTAAAAAGATAAATAAATCATTTATTTATTTATTTTTCACTAATCAAGGGATTTGACCCAAGTCAAACACCCTTTCCCTCCAACAAATAATAACAAAATATTCCATAGAGGTGGATCTAGATTTGGTTAACATTATTTTAATCATGCACCAAGATCTAGAATGACCCAATATTTTGTTATAAATAGGAGGGTTTTCCCCATCATTCTTCACCTTTTGTTGCCTATTAGATCACCCTGGATCTATACACTTGGTCTCATTTCTACCATTTTGCTCCCATTGAGCTCTATCTTCTACATTGGGTTTTCTACATCTACAAGAGAGAGAAAGCTTAGATCTGAAGTGCTGAGGACTACAAAGAACCCATCCCATCGAGGAGATCTGGATACACCTTCTTGTTTCCTCCCAGGTGCCCTGTAATATAAAAATTCATTCAAAAATCGTGTTCTTGTCTTGTCTGTTGGATGCATGGAGCAAACTCTTTACTTCACTGCTTAATATCTTTCCATTTATAGATCTGTTTGTTGCAACACTTTAACTACTAATTGCAGATCTGAAGATGTTTTGCAGCCATTATTGTTGTTAGGGCTATTAGTTATGCATAGCTAAAGTGGTTCTTTTTCGTACACTTCGACGAAGAATTCACACTAACAAATGGCGACTCCACACGGGTTTTAAATTACGACCGCTGTCGTTTTTCCTATTCCTGCATATCCAGCTACTTCAGGCCCTAGGGCTTCTTTTTTAGCTGCTTAGTTTTTCTCTTTTCATGTCATTTTTTCACATAAAACCCTAAAAACCTAAAATTTCTAACTTCCGTGTGTTTCTGGCCCTATTGCGCAGGTAAGCGACACCAGCCGCAACTGAGACGGCAACTTTTCAAAAAATCTGCCGCCGAAACAGCCGGAACGGGGGGGTCGCACCTTTGGCCCGAAACCTCGCGACCTCGGGACGCACTCCTTTCACCCTCGTTTCCTCGCGACCTCAACTCGTACTCGTGTGATCTGCGACCCCGCCTTTTTTCTGCAATTCCGCATTTTTTTCTCGCAGTGAATCTAGGTTCTCGTCAGCCTCGCTGTCCTCATCTCCAGCCCGCCTTGACCAAGATCTGATCATTTTACTCACCTAAGTGGAAATAGACCCCTTAGGGAACTTTAGTACCCTCCACTTTTTGTGGAAGAGTTTCAGCTGTTTCAGCCGTCGGTTTCAGAGCTTCAGCCTCCTCTTTTTCCAGATCTGTTACCTCACTTTCAGATCCTTTGAAATCAGCCTCTTTTCCTTTCAAATCACATCTTGTCGTTTTGTGTGGACCTCTGCTAAAGGCCTCTGCCTTGCCCTCCCCCCGGTTTTTTGCTGATTTCCCTTTTTCCAGCCACCTTGCCTCTGTCTCTTGGCTGTGATCTGCACCCCTTGTCTGCAGCTTTATCCTCGAGATCTCTGTCCCCTTTGACCCTAGATCTGTCGAGCTTCCTTTGTGTGTGTTTCCATAGTTTTTCCCTTTCTTTTCACATAGTTGTGAGAGACCCACCTTCTTGGGTTAGATAGATGCATACGTAGCTGTTATTTTTCTGTTATTTCAGCATTATTTTCTGTTCTCTGTAGGTTTATTTTCAGCTACGCAGCACACTTTTTCTTGCTCTCAACAACGGAAAGGTTTTAAAAATTAAAATTAACGCACGCCACACACTGACCCTAAGTGAAGAAGCGCCTGGTTAACACCGCCTGGCAAAGACTCTAAAATCAATTGTCACTGCACCTTTTCTGCCCTTGACCGTAATTGATTCTGTCCCCTTGTTGCCCCTGTCGGTTTCCTTCTTCCTGTCATCATTGCGCCCCCAAGGCACCTTTCCCGGAGACTTCTTAGCCTTCACCCTCAGTTTCCGGTTGATCGACCTGCTCCGCACCGCCGTCGTCGAGCCAGTCCACCTTCGAGTCCGCACTCCGACTCCTCCCCTGATTCCTCGGGTCCTCCTTCCCCTTCCGGTTCTCCTGCCCCCTCCACCATGTCTGGTCCAGGGCCTAACGCTAGTGGTTCTCCCGGCCCCAATGCCGGCCCTACTTCTAGCGGAACCGTCACAACCACTACCCCGGCCACCCCCGTGCTTCCGTATATTGCAGGCCTCAGCCTCCCCGATTTCCATCAGTTGATTAATGATCCCATTCACCACAATGCTACCTGGCCCACTATGCCCACCAAGCTGCCCTCTGATATCCCTAAGTTCGAGGGCCTTAATGGAGAAGATCCAACCAATCACGTCCGATCTTTCCACATGTGGTGTTCCTCAAATTCCATTACCGATGACTCCATCCGTCTTCGTTTGTTCCAACGCACGCTTACCGGCGAAGCTTCTAAATGGTATGTCGAACAGGCCACTTCCTCCCATACCACGTTCGAGACTCTTGCCCAAGCCTTCTTGTCGTACTTCCAGCTCCCTCTCCGATACGACACTAGTACGGAGCTCTTGACTTCATTTAAGCAATCCTCTTCCACACGCCTTTCTGCCCATGTTCAGGAATGGCGACGAAGACGGAGCTTATGTCGAGCCCCTCCCTTTGAAGATCGGGTTTACATGGACTGGTTCCTTCGCACCCTCCCATCTCCCATCGGCAAAGATGTCGCCTCTCACTTTCCTCAATCAGAAGAAGCCGCCCTCCAAATAGCTTTAAAATATGACCTGATCTACGCTCAATCTGGTTATGTTTATACCGTTCTTCCTGACATCCCCAGGCCCGGTGGCGCTAACGCCCCGGGGGCATCTCATTCCGCCGACGGTATTGTTGGATCTCTTTCCCACCCATCTTCTCACCCTCCTATGAGCCATGGTCTCCCTCAGGGAGGGGCCAGCACCTCAAGCACTCTTCCCCCTCCCGGCAACATGTATCCAGGATACGGCATGCCTCCTCCTTTTGCCCAACCTCACAACACCGAAATGCAAGCCAAACCCCACAACCCTTGCTTTTATCCTGACTGCTTAGCCGAGCTCCTCAGCGATATGAAAAACATCCGCCTCCTTGCCTCCTCACCACCTGCAACAGCCCTTACAACCCCCTCCAGGGCAAGTTTTTGCACAGCAGGGTGCGTTTATTCCCCCTTCTTCTCAAAGAAGGCAGAGAGGCAACCAGAACCCATCTGCCCCCGGTAACCGAGGACCCAATTCTGGTATGGACCCTAACACTAGCAACCAGCCTCAGGGCATCTCGCCCAGGCCGGACAGGCCGCTTCGCACAAACAAGCCATGTTCGTGTTGCGGTGTTTACGGTCACTACACTCACGATTGTCCTCTCTTACCCCAGATGCGACAGATGTGGGAGTCTCAAGCCACATTGCGCGGACAACACGCCTCCCCTCACGCTCCTCCTAATGTGGCCACTACCCCGCCAGCTGTGTTCACTGATCCTTTCCCTCAACAGGGATTCGTGGCTACCCAACCCCCGACAGCCATGCAGCCACACCCTCGTCCATTTCTGGTTCCTCTGACTACCAGATCTTCATGATGCACTCCGATCCGTCCCCTTCCTTCGACCTTCACCTTCAAACTCGGTCTCGCCAGTACCCCAAGCCCCCTGCTCAGTCTGCTCCCGAGCCTCCATCTTCAGGTTCTACAGAGCCTCTTTCGACATCCGGTGGCCCCTTACACATCCCTCAACCCAAAGTTGAGGTTCACCCAAAGATTCCAAAGGGTCCCTTACGCCGAAATGCTGCCTCCGGTCGAGCCGCTCAATCGTACAATATAGTAGATGATTTGGCACAATCCCCTGCTGCCATTTCCACACTGGAACTCCTCCAGTCGTGCCCTTCTCAAAGGAAGGCTCTACTATCTGCCGTGGGCGCTGTTGATCCTGCTGATGACCAAATGATTGTTTTTGACGCCACTCAATCGGACCATCCTCCTCTCCCTCCTTCCGTTGCTTTCCAAATCCCAGTCAAAATCTGGAACGCCACTGTATCCCGGTGTATAATTGATGAGGGGGCATCCACCTGTGTGATGTCCGCTTCGGTTTGGAAGCAACTCGGATCCCCTGAGCTGGCCCCTTCCACGATCACCCTTCGAGCGTGGGATGGTCATTCCTCCCAGCCTATTGGCCTGTTTAGTAACTGTCCCATCACCCTCGCCGGTAAGACTGTTTGCATTGATGTCGAAGTCATTGACACCCCTCTAGACTACAACATCCTATTGGGGCGAAGCTACACCTATGCCATGTCTGCTGTCCCATCCGCGGTCTTCCGCAAGATGTCTTTTCCACATAACGGGAAGATAGTCACCATTGACCAGCTATCGTATCATGAGCCGCCATCTCCGTCCTCCTCCGAGACGACCATCTCTTCTGTAGCCAACAAGCAAACCGTTGATTCCTTGACCAGTGTCTCCCCCGGCGTTTATAAAGATTCCACCCTGCTTGGTACTTTTCCTCACCTTCCCCCCCCTCCTATTACGGATCCCAGCTTATCGAATATTTGCATGATGCAATCGTCTCAGGCTGCCCATAAACGGCCTGCCTCGACTAGTCCGCACCCTCCCCCCCGCCCTCCGCAACCCGCTCCTAGCCATTCATCTCCGCCAGCCGGACCTCCTCCTTCCGGCCCTCCCCCTACAGCTGGTATCCCCGAACCTCTTTATCCTCCAGGCTCGGCCCCCCCCAGCCTTAACCATCTTGGAGCCGTACCTCCTGGTCACTACCCTGCTGGACAGATCCCCTTCTTGGCTCCCCCTCCCGGAGTATATTCTGTCCCCGTCATGGCCACCCTCTCTCTCCCTAACTTGACCTTGGGTATTCAGGTTTGGTACCTTGACCCCCCAGCCGCCACCCCCCCTGGTCACCCCAAACCTTACATGGCTTTGACACCGGTTCAACCGGTCCCCCTCGCTTCCTCCATAGCCACTGTGCCCCCAGCACCTCCACAGGACCCTTCTCCTGTTGTGACGGCTCCTGGGAAGACAGGCAAAGCCCGAAGGGGGGCAACCCCTCACGATCCGGCCCCCCCGACATCCCTTACCCCCCCACGACCACCAAAGCCCGCCATTCGATGCGCTTTGTGTGATGTCGTCGGTCATGCCACTCACATGTGTCCTGAATTGCCCCACCTCAAGCTTCTGGTCAACGAGACATTCCCCGACTCTGATCTCCCAGAAGTACATGTCACTATCCCCGACGCCCTCCCAAAACTCAAACACTTGCGCACAAACCACCCTTGTGCCTTGTGCGATTTTCACGGCCATTACACCCACCTCTGTCCCCGCCTTGACGAGTACCGTTCTTCCTTGGACTTGTACCGCCAGTTCAAGGCCGCTTCGATCGGACCAGAGGACATTCACATTCCGCCTCCCGCTGTTAAGCCAACGGAGCCCTCAGTCACCATTTTGTACTTGTCATCATCCATGAGACCATTGGGGAACGTTCCATCTGAATCCTCCCCTGTTGTTTCGCTTGACCTTCCTTCAGCGGTCATCTTGGGCTCAACATTGGTAGATCCGTTATCTACTTACTCTTCGGTCACCCATTGTGACGATGCGCATGTGAACCTCTCTGCTCATGATGATGATTCAGGCCACTTCACCACGTCAGGTAGTTCTTCTTCCACTAGTCACCCCATCTTCTATCACGATGACGACATTATGGAAGAAATTACCACCCCTGACTTCATCTATTCCCCCTTACATCGAACCCATGCGTTCACACCACATCCACCTTGTGGTCATTACATCGAAACCCAATGTTTGGGTAAGGAGGCACCCACATTTGAGAGACCAAGAGAAGCCATTCTCCACCACTCTCCTAGTGTATCTGGTCGTGTTGACTCTAGACCCCGTATTCTTCCACATTTAGAAGAACCTCTAGAGTCCCATATCACTTCAGATCACTCTCGGGACGATACCCCTTATCGTTCCCTCATCTTACATCAGCAAACCAGTCTCTTAGACATTATTATTGACCAACCTATAGCTTTTCTACGAGAGCATCAGTTCATTATCTCCAAATCCTCCTTTTGGGATAGTGACACCAGGTATGCCAATTTGGAAACTTAAAGTCCATTTGATCCCTATATGCAGTACCAAAAGAGATTGGTAACACTCCATTTCCTTTCTCAAACTGCATAACCATAACCAGAACAAATGGCACACCACATCATTAAAATGTGGTTAGATTCCCCTTTTTATAAATACATTTTGGCATGCCCACAGCATGTCACACAAACTCAAAAAATGGGGGCACCACCTGCCCCTACATACATCACTGGGGGCACCATACGCCCCCCATACATAGACTTACGACATGCCCATAGCATGATCCAAAAACTGGGGGCACCATATGCCCCCCCATACATTCTGGGGGGCACCACTTGCCCCTACACACATCCGAGAGGGCACCATATGCCCCTATATCTGGCCAATACACGACGAACGCCCTGATCCGCCTGGATCTCTGTCCGAAGTGTTCCCAGATCCCTCTCTCTCCCGTTGACCCGCAACTCTGCCATACCTGCACAACCACATTCTTTTTGTCAGGGTACAGATCGGGAAAACCATAACCACACACCACAACCCAACTCCCAGCCATCAAACAGCACCAAGCCCTCCTCGTCTCCCAGGTCGCAGTTTTCTGCCATTTTCTGGACCAGGTCGCACCTTTTGCCCCCAAACCTGCGTCCTGGGTCGTACTTTTTGCCCCAAAAAGTGCGACCCGGCCATAGAGATGAAGGAGGGGCTGTTTCTGGGGGTTTTGGGCCTTAAACTGCAAATGTCATCCAACAACATGCAAGAGCAAGGTTAGGCCTCGTACCTCCAACTGACAGATCTCGCTTCCAACGGTCGGTTTGTCCGCTACGTTCGCCGCAAGATTTAGGGCCTTCTCTCCACATTCACCACAGCAACAATAGCAAATGAATGATTTTGGAGGGAAAACTGCCTCATTTAAGAGAACCCATGTTTCTCCTTTCGACTGCTGCGACCACACCGTAGCCCCGTTCGACGAACCGTTAGCACCGCTGGATAGATCTCACCGAGCTCTCAAATGGGTTTTACTTCGTTTTTGGTGATTTGATACTTCACCCGGACACATTTTTTCCACGAAGGGTCACTTCACCACCCCTTAAAATCGAATTTCCTCACTTACGACACTTGTACTTGGGGCACCATATCGCCCCCTTACTTGTCCATGTTCGTGTTGATTTTCGTCATGAGTACCCACCTTGTACTCATGCTTCTATGGCCCCCCATTGGGGCCTTTACTGTGTGGCAGCACTATCTAGTCACCCTTGCTTAGAGCATCCGAGTTGAGTCATCATTGCATTCATGGAGTCTATCCTGCATCCTTTCACACCCTACTATAGCCCTCCATTCTTTTTGCTTGGTCCCTCTCTTGTGTCGCATCTCATGACCTTCAGCCCCACTGTCCCCTGTCCCTTTCGATATTGTGTCAGTCACTGCCATGTCATTCATGCCCTTTATGCTCTAACAAGGGAAGTCGTCCATTCGCCACTCCATCCTCCCCATTTCCACCATCATCATTAGTGTCAGTCTGTCTGTCACTCTCTTGCTCTTCTCTCGTGCCTTAGTTGAGGATCTCTCATTGCCTCACCTACGGCGGACCTCCTTCTGTCGACCTCAGCACATTTATTCCAGAAGCAAGGTCTAGAGAGCGGTGTACCTTGGTTCCAACTTCCACTTTTGTTCGGTGCCTCGGATCAGGCAGGGGGATCTCTCACCTCCCTTTGACTTGATTGCTTCTCCAGCTCCTATGATAAATGATTCGTTATCTGAGCTGCTGAACACATGGCTGTGCTCCTGCTTGCAGTGGCCTCCCAGTGATGTGGCTCATCCTCATGAGAGGGGCCTGCAAGGTAGCCACATGCCAGATAACTCTCATTTGCAGTCACTGACCTGCTCAGATTTAGTGATAAATGTACCAGCCTTGGCACACCTCTATGATTTGCATGTATCAGTCAGATTTTGTGAGCCCTTCCCCATTTACAGAGGGCATTTGGGTTGTATTTATCTCATGTACTCAGATGATATTGTACTAGTCCTGGCTGTTATCCCAGGCACAGCATGTATGTGAGACTATTCATTGTATTTTTATCTGGCTCTTGATTATGCCAGCTGTACTCTATGGTTCGGTCCCTTGTTCACTGGACACACTATTCTTTGGTACTTTGTCACGGCGGGCATAGGTATGCCTCCCCCGCCGCCTTCAGCACAGGTACCCTCTCATAACAGAGACTTGTTGCACCTGCGAGTCTCGTCTCCTCAGGGTCTAGTCCTTCAGCACACTATCTACCTCATATTTCTCTCTCCGACATACCCTTTTGTTGTCTAGTGATTGTCTTCTTACAACGTACTTCGGTCATACGATTTGCTCCTGACACTCGCACGCTGGGGGGCAATCTGTTACACCATTTTTTGGTCATCTAACCTTTCACCATTAGATGGACCCAAGTACACCACGTAAGACCAATTTTACCCCAAGTAAAACTGCTTTCACTATGTTAATTAGGAAACCCCAAAAGGAATAATTAATTAAACCATAATTTAATTATTATTCCCAGTCATGTTTAACCCAAAAACAAAGAAATTAATGAGATAAACCCATAGTTATCTTATTATTTCCTAGGAATAATTATTTAATAATATTCCTTGTTAAATATGACCAAATCAACCACCATTAATCAAATAAATCATTATTTATTTGATTATATCCCAACCACTTCCTTAAAAAGATAAATAAATCATTTATTTATTTATTTTTCACTAATCGAGGGATTTGACCCAAGTCAAACACCCTTTCCCTCCAACAAATATAATAAAATATTCCATAGAGGTGGATCTAGATTTGGTTAACATTATTTTAATCATGCACCAAGATCTAGAATGACCCAATATTTTGTTATAAATAGGAGGGGTTTCCCCATCATTCTTCACCTTTTGTTGCCTATTAGATCACTCTGGATCTATACACTTGGTCTCATTTCTACCATTTTGCTCCCATTGAGCCTCTATCTTCTACATTGGGTTTTCTACATCTACAAGAGAGAGAAAGCTTAGATCTGAAGTGCTGAGGACTAAAAAGAACCCATCCCATTGAGGAGATCTCGATACACCTTCTTGTTTCCTCCCAGGTGCCCTGTAATATAAAAATTCATTCAAAAATCGTGTTCTTGTCTTGTCTGTTGGATGCATGGAGCAAACTCTTTACTTTACTGCTTAATGTCTTTCCATTTATAGATCTGTTTGTTGCAGCACTTTAACTACTAATTGCAGATCTAAAGATGTTTTGCAGCCATTATTGTTGTTAGGGCTATTAGTTATGCGTAGCTAAAGTGGTTCTTTTTCGTACACTTCGACGAAGAATTCATACTAACAGGGAGCTAACATTTTTGGCAACTCCGTTGGGGATTTCTGAGTTAATAAAAGTTCAAAAACATCTTAAAACTCTAGATAACCCCTGGTTTTATGACAATTGTTTTGTTTGATAGCTGAGCCACCAGCAACTAACATTTCTGGCGACTCCACTGGGGAATTTTTGAGTTCATAGTTGCTTGGCCAGCTTTTATAGACTCTTTAGTTTTCCATACAACCATAGAAACTCAGAAAAACCCAAAAATATTTCAGATTGGAATTAAATAAACATGGTGTTGGACCATAAAACCTTTTACCTCCAAAAGAGCTAAAAACTTCCACCTGGCGACTCCACGCTCTGAAACTCCCAGAAGACCAATTGACTCCACTGGTAGAAGACCCTGAACTGATTAACCAGACATAGTTACCTCTTTCTTGATTTACAAATATGATTCCAAGAATACAACGAATATATGCCCCAATGAGTAGAGATCATATCCCTGGGTTTCCACATAAGATGCCCCAGGTGAATTGGGATGACAACCTGCCTGTTTTTCAAGGTGAAAATTTTGATGACCCTCTATTACATCTCATCAAATTTCATATACATGTATGGAGGTTGAAAGTTGAATGGCATGAAGATTGCCTAATGAAAATGTTCATGTTAACATTAGAAGGAAAAGCTAGGGATTGGTATGAATACTTGAGATCTAGTAGTTGTTTTCTTTAAGGGACCTTGAATATGTGTTTTATGAGAACTATAAAGAAAACACTACATCATTATCATTGGGTGCGATATATTATGATCCATCACAAAACATCACCCAACACATTATAGATAATGAGGAAGCTTTGGAAGAGATGCATCCTGAAGATCTTTTAACAGCCATTCATGAGTTTAATCTCCTATTGAAAAATTTTAAGAACATAGATGAATCAATTGAGGAAGAGATGATCCAAGAAATAAAGAACATCCCTCAAGATATCCCTGAAAACTCAAATATTTATTCATCATCCCTTATAGCTGAGGCTCACGAAGAAATTCAACCTCAAAATCAGTCTTTGCAAGAGACAAAAAATTGTTGTACTCCTGTTCAAAGGAATGTAGAAACATCCTTCCCTTTGATAGAAAAAGAGATAGATCAAACTATTTATAAACAGTCAGTCTCTGAAACTTTTTGCAAAACAAACACTCTTTCTCATTCACATAGAGAACTTTGTTGTACGGATTTAGAAAGTTCTTTTGTGGATTAGAATGAAGAAGGACCTACTGATATCCTAATATGTTTGACTGATGAAAATTTTTATTCTAATAAGTTTTCAAACTTCAATCAGTCTTATGATGATGATGTTTTCCAAGAAGAAACTAATCATGTAGGGCAACCAAAATTTTATTGGTGTTATGAGTTTCACCATCATCAGCTTGAAAGCCGCAATCATCCTTTTCGATCCATCATAAAAATATTTCACTTAATTGGGAATCAGTAGCCTTTCAACTCAAAAGGTGAAGAGAAGAGTAATGAAGAAATTTTTGAGCAAGAGGAAACCATTGAATACACCCCCGCTCAAGAATATAATAACCTCTTCACAGAGTTCAGCCCACTGAATCCAAGTATCCCAGGGCTACAAGAGGACAACACTGCCAAATATGATGATTCCTCTAATTCAGATGATGAAGAAGAGGGAGAGAAACAAATAGAAGACTATCCTACTATGGATATACCCTCTTTTCAAGAAGAAACTTCTCCTATCATTGATATCAATCTTCCATTCAAAGAACCTGAATTTACATCAGAAGCAAACATAAATTTAGAGAAAGAAGATATTTCACTGTTTGCTATTATGCAGGTTAAGGATGATGATGCTTCCAAACAACTTTCTGAAGATATGCTCCTCAAAGCTGAAGTCTTGGAAGCAGACAATCTACCAGACATGGAGGGCCAAAAAGAAGAGAATCTTCATCTTTTCTTTGTTGATCCTATGGAAGAGTGCGTGGAATTCCCAACTGGCTCAAATTTTCAAGCAGTGATCCTTTGCAAGATCCAGAGACATGAAAAGTTGTCACCTTCTGTGATAGCCTTGATATTGAAGGTTAATCTTCAATATGTTCTATGGATACCTCTGACAAGCAGCCAGAGTTTCTACTTCTTCTTGACATTACTCAGCTGGCTGCATTGGCATTTTTGTATCATATGATAAATGTAAATACTCCATGTTTAGAATAGGTTAGATAGGAATGTCAATAAAGCTCATTTCTGAGCATGTAGGTAGTTATTGTTTTCTACTTTGAAGAAAAGTCAAAAAATCAAAAATACAAAAAAAAGAAAAGAAAGAAAAGAGGGAAAATTGTCAAAACAAGAAAGGTATAGCCCCATAACAAAAAGAGAAACAAATATGAAAGTGTGCAAGCTTAAATGCCACTCCTACAAAACACACTTCTAGTTAGTCAAACAGCCTAATCTTGACTAATTAGTTTTAAATTTTCTGTTGATAGGATAGTGAATTCGATTTGCCAAACTGTTTAATCTTGGCTTATCAGTAGATAGTTTAGGATAGAAATTAAAGGTTCAAACATGTTCAAAATCTAAACCTAAGTTTCCAAAGAGAGATGACTCAAATCTGTTTTATTTTCTGAGTCAAAAAAGAAGTAAATCTAGTTCTAATTAGCTCAAAATCTGAACTAGAAAACAAGGAAGAGGCAGCTCAAACAAGAGCCAAAACAGAGCTGTAAAAAGAGAAGGCCATGATAAGAAACTTTCAGAACTTAAGCCTTCCATTTTGTTTAAATTTTCTGCAAAATAAATGTCTATGTGCAATTTTTTTTTTATGCCATGGACCAGCTTCAAGTTAGACTGTTTAATCCTGACTTGAATGCTTTTAAATTTCTGTTGTAGAAATTAGAGAATAAAAATCTGTTAGACTGTTTAATCCTGAAAGATTGATAGAATAGGTAGAGAATCATATGGGCTCAACTGTTTAATCTGAGTCCATGGAGAAATAAGGAGTAGAAATAGATTAGTTTTCCTGCTTTCAAAAGAATAAAATGTTGTGAAAAGAGTTTGCCAATCCAAGTGCACTCTAATGAAGAAAAAATGTTAGATCAATAGGATTGGGTAGGTAGAAAGTTTGTATTGATGAAGGTCCATTGTTTTAATGGTTGCTAATATGTTTTTAGGGAAGACCATCCCAGCAAAGGAAGGGCAGCCCAATGGATCAGGCACAGGTCAGCCTCCCAGAGAACATAACGGATGTGGCACAGGTTAGCCTCCCAAAGAATGCAAGTCTAAAGTTCTTGATGCCTTCAAGAAGGCACCATCCCCAAGTGGAGCCACTGTTAGACACCTATAAAATTTGTTATAGCAAAAGGTGGCTAAGACTTTTTGAGCCTTCAAGGAAAAAATTTCATTGCTAAAATTTTTTGGCTGTTGAAGACTCTTGAAGGCCTCATGCCTATCCTTTATCTGAACTTCACTGCTGTTCCCATTTTACACTTAGAAATCCTGCTAATTTCCAAGCCAGAATACTGCTGCAAGCACCTTTTCCCTTTTCCATTCTTCTAAAACTAACCATCATTTGCCCCCCTCTTTCTCCATAAAAATCCTCTATTTTTATGATTCCTTTTCTCCCTTTCATGAAAATCCTCTTTACATGGTTTAAAACTCATTTTTAAACTATATTGGAACCCTTAAATTCCTTGGAAATCCATTGAAAAACCATAAAAACTCACATTTTGGACATATATGGGTCCTAGCCCTTTTTTCCCCTTGACCCTCGGTCATATAATTTTCCACGCGCCGAAAGGCCCCATAGCCGGGCACCTGCTCATGTTATATATATATATATATATCCTCCCCCCCACCGACGAAAATATTAAAACCTTGTGTTATTTTCAACTTTGGGTTTCTAATTATTTTCTAAAGTTTTCCACCGGTTCAAACCCCAGTCAATCTCCACCGTCGATCTGATCTGCAGATCGACGGTGCGAAGCCTGTCACCCCGGTGGTCCCCGCCATCCACTAATCGATTGCAAAACTGCACGGTATCCATCGCACTGCCTTTGGGGAAAGGGTGGTTTTTTCCCGATCGGCAGCAATTCCATACGTTGGCTGATGCGTGTCCCGTGTACTATTTGAAAACCGCCCCCCCATCGCGCATGAAGGTTCGAAAACAAACCCAGTGCGATATCACTGTACATTGTCCGATTTGGGGCAAGCTATCCGACGGCTATCACTCACCGAAGATGCCTGACAGTTAACCGAGCTACGATGCATCATTTAACGAATCTTCATTGTCGATCTGATCTGCAGATCGACGGCCCACATTTCATCGCCCTGTTTCGATCGCCCAGTCAACGTTTTCCACTTTGACTTCCTGTTTCCACTCCCGACCGTCGATCTCTATGCGATCGACGGCTCTGATTTAACAATTCTTCTGCCTTCTCTATGACTTCTCCCGATCAATCCTGACCGTTGGATGATACCATCTAATGGCCATGCTTCCTCCACATGTCCTCTGCAACAATAAACCTATATATGGAGAATTTTCTAATAGTTTTTGTGTTGTCCAGGGTTTCTATGGTTTTTTTTCCATAACTCAGGAAATTTCAAAAGCGGAGGGTGACGATCCTCCCGCCCCAAATTCAGCAAACAAAATCCTTCGCAGGATCGAGATTCACGTTCCATCAGTTTTTCTTCAGGAATTGATGCCATATCTCCCCTACGCAGCCCTGTACATAAGCAAAAACCATGAATCTGGCGCAGTCAGAGAGTATCAGTGACAAAGACCAAAATTTATTAGAACAGAGGATTAAAGATAGATTTTGCGGGGATCACGGCTAAGAACAATTATCAAAAGCCTAATCCCCAAGTAAAACACAGTTTAAAGAAAATCTGAAGTGTTTAATCGACAGGAAAACCTCCACCGCCACAAATGAGGCAAATTGATCCCTTTAGCTACCACGATGCCACCTGTGCCTCAAAGTATTCAATCAGAGACCGAGTTTATTGATCAGGATCAGATATTTGTCTCAAAACGCAGCTAAAGAGGAAACTCTACCAAGGAAATTAATGACAAACATCTGCAGAGTTACTTCGACACCACACAGAGCCTCAAAGGTCAACTAAAGTTCCCACCGAGCTTAAAATTTATGTAAAACATTTAATACAGAGTGCACCCATGTAAGTTTCTTCATTGAGCCCCTCAAAGGCCAAGAAGCCATTAAGTCTGTATTAATTGTAATTGGAGATCTTTTATAAGATCTCACCTCCTCATTCTTCTATATATACTTCTGTAGAAGATGAGTGAGGGGTTGGTTGATTAGGTTGAAGAACTTTGATATACACTTGAGCTTAAATTTCTGATTGTAAATAGTGTTCACTGGCTCTTGGAGCTCTGCTAGTGATAGATAGGTTAGGCTGAGATGTGTAGATGGTTGCTAAACTAAAGCACTGGACTTAAAGCTGTAACTGGTTTGGAGCGTCAATACAAGCTGATTTATGGGATCCTGGTCTATGTTGACGGTGATGTTTTTCTTATTGTAACTTGTCATTTTGTTCCTGTTTTCACTGTGTTCCATTTTCTCTTATAAAGAACAACATGCATAGAGTTAGGACCTACTGTACACCAGTAACCTTCTCTAACTGAAAATCTTTATCTGAATGTTTTCTTCTAAACTATGTTATTTAGGAATGATTTAATTCATTTCAAGCATAGGAATGTTGGCGTTCCCTCATCCTATTGTCTTAGCTGAATGATTATTCTTAAATGTTATTTTCAGTAACATGTTTAGTGAAGATGAACTGAGGAAGATATGGTGAGCCCTGGTCCCGATTTTATCTCCACAAGCTGTTTGAATGTTTCCCTTGGAATGTGTTAAAAGTTGGCTAGTTTAAAAGTACTTACCAGATCTTAGGCCATTCTGTGTTATCTTTGTGTTTGTCTTGAAAGTAACCAATTAAAGCAGAGCTAGGAGAGGATTTGTGGTGAGCCCGACTCGCTAGTTTCTACCCCAAATGTTGCCTTCAACTTTCCCTTGGTTTTAAAGTGTTTTCTATTGAAAGTGTATCAAAGGCTAGCTAGTTTAAAAGTACTTACCAGATCCTAGTTTACTTTTATGTTTTTCTTGAGTCTATGTCAAAGGCTAGCTAGTTTAGAAGTAGTTACCAGATCCTGGGCTGCTCTTTGTTCCTCATCTGTTTAATTATCCTACTTATTGTATCATTTCATTCCATAAATCAAACTTCAAAGAGATCCTTAGACATATATGACTTGCCCCATGGACCACTCTTTCCTCTTGCTGTTCCAATTAAACCCTATTATGACTGCATAGCCCAATGGAGTAAAACCTGCAATTATCTATCTTTTTGGTTGAAGCTTACTCTCATTGCTTGCAACTTCTCACCTTTGAAACTCTTTGCATTTAGGACTTTCCACCTCAAACAGTAAGCATGCTCAACCATCCAAAAACAAAACAAACCATTGGCCTTCATAACGAGCCTAATATTATTACCCCAAACTTCAAAGACAAATCCAACTTTTCACTTATTAGAGAGATCCCTCTCCGGATTCAGGAGGGTTAGATCCTAGAATCCAAAAGTTGGTTGAAACGATGTTTGTCCCTGAGATCGGAATTTGCCAATATTGCTGAGTACAGGGAGCTAACAAGACCGCAATTCTGTTTTTTCATCAAACTCTTATATTTGACTACCATGGCCCTTTCCCAATTCCGTCTCCCTTGTGCTTCCTCAAACATCTTGAATCATAGATTTCCTTAATATTGACCATGAGAGAAAAGTTGACTATGTTCTCTGATTTCTCTTTCCACTAAATAATCATCCCTTGATCATTTTGCTTACTCAAACATATCTAATGGTGTTGTGCCATTACTTAGGTCTCTTCTTGTGATCTTCCTCATCCAAGTCAGCATTGTCACCATGACCTGGACCACCTATATCTAGATCATAAATTACTAGTCTAGGAGAATCATCATGCTCAAAATTTTCCACCCCCCTCCAAGTGCAGGTACCTGAAGCTTGACACTTGAATCATCAATCCCTTCCAGCTTCTACGTAATTCAAAACTTAGGAGAAGTTTGGAAAGGTCCAACCTCCTCATCAACAACAACTTCACTATTGAAGCTTACCCTATCAGTGTCAATATCAATCAAACTATAAACCTTATATTGTTTTTTTACCCTATAATCATTAGCTTTGCTCTTTGGATCTAATTTGGTTATCAACTTAGCTAGAATCCAAGTGTAGGAAATAGAACAAAAAACTTTAAGATGACTTACTTGGACTTTCTTCCAAACCATGGTTCTTTGTGACCTTCTACTTCATCGCCATCATGGGAGATCTATTCAATAGGTATACTATTGTGAACATTGCCTCAACTCAAAACCTATTTGGAATAGACTTCCTCTGCAACTTAAACCTAGCCATCTTTGTGATAGTACAGTTTTGGCTCTCAACTAATACATTTTGTTGTGGAGTGTAAGGTGTAGTATATTGTATTTGGATCCCATGTTTAGCACAAAATTTATTGAAATATGTTATGTAGAATTCCCCACCAGTATCATATCTAAGAGAGGCAATATGAAAACCTAACTATTTCTCTATTAATGCTTTGAACTTTTGAAATTCATTAAACACATCATATTTTAATTATAGAAAATATACCCACATTTTTCTACTGAAATAATCAACAAACGGAAGGAAGTACCTAGCACCAGTGGTTGATGTCATGTTCATTGGTCCACATATGTCTGAAAGTACCAACTGAAGGACCCTCTACACTCTCCAAGCTTGTCCTTCATAAAATGGTATTCAATGTAGCTTCCCTGCCTGACAATCTCTGCAAACTCTGTGGATCTTCTACAGAATGTTTGGAAGTCCATCTACTAGTTTCTCTCATGCCAAATGAGAGAGATAGGTCAAGTTGAGGTGCCCATACCTCTATGATGCCATAGGGGTGCTAGAGTTTGCAATAATAATTACCTTTAACTTACAATTTCTAATAAGATCAATATTCAAAAATATTAAGAGAGTGAAAGCTAAGAGATTCATCTAAAATGGATCATTATAATATTGGACATAGAAACCACTCATCATTGCATAGTTTTCAAAAGGTCAAAAAACCAAAACTATATGTTGAATCTACCACTTAATTTGAGGTTCAAATCCTAAGCCATAAAATTCTCAAGTGCAAAGGTGAAATACGAAAGGTACGAGTCACTATAGGAGATCAATGTTTCTTTTCAAATTTCTTCTTCCTTCAACTAGAGGGAATGATGAGATCCTAGGAGTTTAAACTTTAGTGTTTTCAAACCTTGGGAACATATGACATGAATCATATGAAATTTTTATTTCCATTAAGCATGAGGGTAGAATGATTAACTTAAATGGTCTTTAACACAATCCCTCTAGATTTGTCTCTTCAAATGTGAGGGCACCCACTCTCATAAAGGACATGTTGGGAGTTTAAACTTTAGTGTTTTCAAACCTTAGGCACATATGACATGAATTATATGAAATGTTTATTTCCATTAAGAATGAGGGTATATTGATGAACTTAAATTGTCTTTAACACAATCCCTCTAGATTTGTCTCTTCAAATGTGAGGGAACCCACTCTCATGTTCACATTTACTGATATTATCCTTTAGGAAAATATAAGAAAATATAAATTGGACTAATGTATCAATCCATGTGAACATGATACCCATTCACTCTTTGACACACTCAATGTGCAAACTTTGTCTCCTAAAGGACATGATTTGGGCAATGTATCAGTTGCCTCAAATACTTAGGTTCGAGTCAATTCTTCATGCAACATGATACTAAGATGTTGCTAAGTTTTCTCCTACTAATATGCTAAACTAGTCAGCATCAATTCAACAATTCTAGATGACTCTCATGGTGTTGCAAATTTGGCATACTTTCTTAGTCCCACAGTGCTGAAAAAATTTCCTCAACTATTAATCCTAAAGAAGCCTAATAATGGGTGAACATGGATAGGCCAGCTTGAATTTTCTCACATGCCTTCCATCTCACTTAGACACTTATTTTGGGAACTCTTATACATTTACTATGTCAGTTTTCTAAGGCCTAAGATGGGCAAAATAAATAACAAGTGTGTGCAAGTAGCAACACACTTGACTAGATTGAACTTGGCCTAGTCTTATGGTGGATGTACATTTTAAGGGCTTCTTTCCTAATTCAAAATCGTTGAAGATATATAAACTAACTATTTCGTTTGTCCTACAATTCCAATAGTGCACATGGCAAGATTCTATGTAAATCTTTTTTTTTGCATATGGTAGGCCTCTTAATAGACTAAGCTTGTACTAGCATAATGCAGACATGACATGCAAGTCACCACTGTGTTTTGGTTTCTGAAGGCTGCTGCATTATTGACTAATTAGTGAAGTATCAACCAGTGAATAAGTTTCAAGATTTGGAGAAGTCACAATATATATTATAATTTTGTCTTGCAAATTGGCCTCTTGACCAATTTTTTCTAGGAATGCCTCTTATGAAAAAATAATTTCTTTCCTAATAGGTTATGAACCTCTTGAAAATACCAGGTTCACTAGAAAATTTGAAGCAAATATATAATTCATGCATCATGCTACCACTACAAGCCATTGCAGAAAATAGAAACCAAGGTGAAAAGGCATCTACAGCTACATTGTAGACGTATTACAGTGACAATACTTTCTTGAATGTCTATTCTCCAGCATCCATAGCATTACCACAAATAATCATAGTTTGTATTTAACTCCAAATAATATACATTACAATAAAACACTATCAATCATGGTTTTACCTTGTGGCAATGATTTTCCTTATTCCTTGCTCTCATTTTCACTCAAAAACTAGATTTCCTATTCCTACTATAATATGACCAACTATTAGACAACTATCTCACTATAATTCTAGATAAAATGAGCAGTGTATGCAAATATTAAAGAAAATGAAAATGATATTACAGGGTAAGCAACTAAATAGGTAGTACGCATGATATGCTATTCCATAATTCAGTACCTTTCCCATTTATAAAATAGTTTCTATAACAATTCTGCTGCATATTAGTTCTTTATGTTTCTATTTATTGAGATTTTGGCTCACACGGGGATTACGATCAACCTTTCCACAGGAGATACATATGGCTTATTCAATTGGCATACCATTGTTGTCACTGTAACTAACATTTCCTGATAAGAATTTATAGTTGAAACATTGTATTTAGTTGTTTTGGCTTCCTAATTGTTATGTATGGCATATATAATACCACCTATCCATTGGGATTCGTATGTGACCAAATGAAAAATTCTTTAACTGTTGCTAAATGAAAAAATGTGACAGGCTAGGATTGGAGGGATTTTGTGCAAATTATAATGAAAGATAAAAAAGTGAAGGCATGCACCTCCAGTGCAGTGATAGCAGGGTTTCCTATTTATAATCTTCTAGAGTTATTATTATTTTATTTGTTTGTTTCTTTCTGACTCTTTCTCCCAGGTCAAGGTGTTTCTCAAGTTTTCCAGCTCTGAATGCTAACGACACTGCTTGATGTATTGCAGTGGAAACACCTCACATCTTAGCATAGGTCCAAGATCTAGTTGTGGTACAATAACACAAATTGTGGAAGATTTGGTAAGTGCCTGCTACTGAAAGCCTTGACACTGTGACCCAAGTGATATTTGGCCACAACTAGAAGGTTAGTGCATTGGGAAAAAGAGAATGTTGTGTGCATTGATGCTGCACACAAGGCATCTTTTTGCAAGCCCTTTTTCCCATCATGTGCAAGAGCAGTTTGCATCAGCAAGATGCACATAGCATTCTCTTTGCCCAATAAAATAACCTTCTAGTGTTGCATGAGCTTCTAGCCTCTTTAGAATAAGGAACTATCCAGAACTTTGTCACTCTTGGTTCGTAGTTATCTTGTGAGTTTAGTCTGATTGCAAGAATTTTTCCTTCACAATCCTTCTCAATGTTTCTGCCATAACCTTAGAGCTAGTCCGGTTTGGGGTTGTTCCCTAGATATCTCTTGGGGTCTGGACCAACCTCCTAATCTACTGGCAGCATTTCTATACCTCCAACAGGTATATCATTTATCACATGAATTTTTGTTTCTCCAAAATTCCATTACTCTCGCAAAAGGGTGCATTCTAATTTAAGTGTCTTTCTCCCACAACTCAACATGTTGTGTGCAATGTGGTGCCAGTGGTGTGATTTTGATGGCTTCTACAAACTAGTTATTAGACAATGTTTCTAACCTATTAGGAAGGAGCTACTTAGCGGTGGTTGCCTCTCTGATAATTGCTTGTATTGATTGTTCATTAGTATATTGAAAAATTCATCTTCAGGGATTAATTTTTCAATTTTATCAAGTGTCTATTTTATCATATTCAACACAAGATGGAATTTGCATGCAATGAGTTCATTGGAGCAAGGCTTTCTGGCTTACCTTGAATATTTAAAGCAAGTTACAGAAGTGATCCCTAAATATGGAGCATCATTGACAACGATTGAAGCTCCACTTAGTGGATGTTTTCTAATCCCTCTTCTTATGATCCTTCCTCCTATCATGTTCATTTATTTACAAGGCATGACAAAGATACCCATAAGTCTAAGTTTTAGCCCAAAATAAATTGTAATGATAGTGGAAATGTTTCGAGAATATTGTTATTATCACTAATGGTCTGCCCATTCTTATGAAGGATGTCTTAAGCAAAGAGTTCTCAACACATATTTCAGTGGCTGAGCAAAAGGAAGGAGAAGGTTAAAATGATTATAGTCAACAATCCCAGTTACATAACTGGTTGTTGTGGACTTCCCAATCCATGGTGGGAATGCCTCTGCTACTAAGTACAGTAATTCTAACAATTCAAAAAAAAAAATGGAAAAACAATTCTAAGCCCACAATTAGTCTTAATCATCACTTACTACTTCACTTTAGACAATGATGCTTTGTTTTTGCAAAATTGTTGCATTATAGTTAATGCTAGTGATAGAAATCTTATTTCACAAGATCATGTGACTTTTTTTAACTTTCCTTCAAAATGTTAACCTTGGTCTAAAATTTTAGGGTTGGATGAAGGATAAGGAACCAATGCAAGTTATGAAGGTTTGTCAATTCACTTTTGCTATTGACCACTCTTTGATAGTATTAAGTATGATGGCACTCTTGTTGACTGTTGTGGTCTTATTCCTTGGAAGGTTTTATCAACATGATTGCCATGCAAGCTATTATACATTGTCTTGAAACTTCCCTATTTTTGCAGAGAAGTTAGCGTCATGCTAGTGATTAATTTGAAACTATATTTTAGTGGAAAAATTCACTGTTTTTTGGTGGAATAGTTCATAATTTATTCTGATATTTTTTTGCAAGTGTACTAGTCACGATGATAAATGTGTGTGGTTTACTTCAGAGGGTTCTGAGTTCTTTCTAGATATGCTTTTCATCATTTTCTTTGAATACTTCTCTAGTGCTTTACCTTCATATTTTATCCCCTGCACAATTTCTCCTGAGGTCCATGTTGTTATGTTTATTGGTTGTTTTTGTAAAAACCGTTTCTCGAGGTTCTGCAAGGTAAATCCAAATGCAAAAAATACTATTTTACATATTGATATTTGTTCAAGGCATTCTTATGTGATACTTGAATTTCATAAATCTAGATTTGTATTTCATTATCTATATCAATATATAAGAACATGCCCATGGATTGTTCATATTTCTCAAACTTTGGAGTTGTTCCTTTCCTGTTGCAAGTTATTTTATATTGTTATGTTGTGATTCAAATTTTTAGTTGTGCTTTCCAGTTATTCTCCTACGTAGTACATGCTTTTTTAGATTATATAAAAAGTTATTCTCATTGTCTTTTTATTATGTATATTGAACATATTATTTCTAGCAACTTTTGATCTGTCTAGATTTTCTATTCCTTTGGTGTATCTTTGCACCTTTAGGGGCAATTGCTAGTTTAAAGTCTAATTATTTAAAGGGTGCTAGCTCAATGGAAGAGCACCTGCTTTACAAGCGGGAGGTTGGTGGTTCGATTCCATCGTACCCTAATATTCATAGGGAACGACAACAATCAGTTTTTGGTGACGGATCTCTTTTGACCATCCCCAATAAGCTTATGGTGACATTTTTTGACTCTCACCAAAATATGAGATGGTGACGGTCAAAGAATGCCACCATATATACGCATCAATAGTGATGACCATTAAAGGTCCGTACCATAAATATTTTTTGTTGATATGAAATGGTGAGGGTCACTGTTTGTCATTATAGTCATTATTCGTGATGGACCTTGATGTCACCAATGAGTTTATGGTGACGGTCAATGAATGTCACCATATATATGCACCAATAGTGACGGCCATGAAAGGTCCATCACAAAAAATTGTCATTGTTCATATGAAATGGTGATGGTCACTATCCATCATTATAATAAATATTTGTGATAGACCTTGAATGTCACCACAACACATACTTTTGGTGACGCCACCTTTGGTGACGTTCAATTTTTTGGTGACGGAGGCTATTTTCCATCACCATTGCTCATATGAAATGGTGATGGTCACTATCTATCGCTATAAATCATTATTGGTGACGGACCTTGAATGTCACCACAACACCTATACTTTCAGTGACGCCACCTTTGGTGACGTTCAATTTTTGGTGACGAAGGCTCTTTTGACCCTCACCAATGAGCTTATGGTGACCATTTTCACCCCTCAGCAATGTCCTTTTTTCTTGTAGTGATACCGGTCAGAAACCTCTCACATCTATGACAGATGTCCTAGAGGAGGGCTACTGCATCCTCATTTTGTTGTGCCCTCAGTTCACTAGGTCCTGCAGTCCCCGATACTGTAGGTCGTCCCATATACCTAGTCGGTTTTACCAGTGCTACATCTGCATATCAAAAGTGAAAGAATCAGTACGACATACAATATTCTATAACTTTACATGCACATAAAATATTAGTAATTTGTCACTTACCATCGGGCCCCCATATTCGACCAGGCGGCAATGACAAATACGGGTCCCCACAATAACTCATCCCACTATAGGGATAGTCTTCTATATACAGTGGCATCTAATCCCAATGAACAAAGAACTCGTGTCGGAACACTCGTCCAACTGCCCCACCTCCTCCTCTGCACAGTAGTCACCCCCACCGGCACATCTTAGGCTCTCTTGGGCCCCCATCTTGGAGATGTATGTGAGGTCGAAGTGTCGAGATCTTCTCAAATAAGAACGAGCACAAAATAGTACCATATGCACAGTCATGGTTCACTTTCTTCTTTCATAGTGACAAATATCATTTCAACGACGACATCATCATCTAGGCCAACCCATAGTAGGCCCCACTCAAAACACTCTCCACAAGCATCATCTGCCCTCCAGTGATGTGGTGGAGTGCATGGTTGCCTAGGATCCGCAGCAATACTGCGGCCACATCACGGGTCTCTAACCTCTCCAAATCCTCGATGGGTATCCGAGTCCCCTTGACTTGGAGACCTGGTAAAAAATGGTGCTCTACAAACTCTATAATATTCCACCCTTGCAGTAATACTGGTTGAGTATTCCCTTCCATCACAAGTGGTGGAAGACCAATCAGGAAATATATATCTTGGACTGTCAACTCGATCTTGTGCCCCTGCACTATAAAGACCTCATGGTATGGATCCCAATAGCTGACAATCCAGGCCAATAAGGGCTCTCCAGCTCTCATCAATGGGTTCTCCACAAACTTTAGAACTCCAAACCTAGCCAATGCACTGCGGACACCTTGATCCTCCCAGATCTCCGACTGTAATGCGCCTAGGTCTCTCTCTCTCCAGTTGATCCATAATTCTACCATATCTGCACAAAACCATCATATTTTTTAGTGTACATATAGGAAATACTGTATCTCATCATAAAAACCCAGTGCTCAGCGAAAAAACAGCACAGAAAAACCCCTCCCTGACAGGTCGCATTTTTCAGGCCCAAACCCGGGAGAGGTCGCAGTTTTTTGCTCAAAACCTGCTACCCAGGTCGCACTTTTTGCCCCAAAAAGTGAGACCCAGCTGTAAAGAGGAGAAGGGGATTGTTCCTGAACCTTGGGGACCCAATATGAAATTTAAATCCACTTAAAATAAAGAGTAGGGTTAGGCCTCTTACCTGCAACTAACAGATCTCGATTCCAACGGTCATTTTGTCTGCTACGATCGCCGCAAGATTTAGGGCCTTCTCTTCTCTCTACATTCACCACAGCTCCACATGCATATGAGTGAATTTGGAAGGAAAATGCCTTATTAAAAGAGAAACCTATGATTTTTCTTTCACCTACTGCGGCCAAACCATAGCTCAGTTTTCCAAACCGTCTATACCATTGGAATGCTCTCACCGAGCAATCAAATGGGTATCTATTAGTTTTTTGTTATTTGATACTTCACTAGGACACATTTTGTCCAAGAAGGGTCACTTCACCACTCCTCAAAATCGAATTTCTTCACCTGCCACACTTGTACTTGGGGCACCCCTTTGCCTCCATACTTTTCCATGCTTGTGTCGATCTTCATCGTGAGTAACCATTATATACTCATGTTTTTATGGTCTCCATTAGA
This sequence comes from Pinus albicaulis, assembly GCA_034641835.2. NCBI lineage: Eukaryota > Viridiplantae > Streptophyta > Pinopsida > Pinales > Pinaceae > Pinus > Pinus albicaulis. The sequence goes on along the minus strand of CM076572.1, from coordinate 1,087,097,118 downwards.
CCTTTTTTCTATGTGGTAGCACCATCAAGTCGCCTTTGTTTAGAGCATCTGATTTGAGTCATAATTGCATTCATGGAGTCTATCTAGAGACCCTTTGTATCCCGTTATAGTCCTCCATCTGATCATTGCTTGATTCCTCTCTCGTGTCGCACAATATGGCCTTTAGTCCCTCTGTCCCCTATCCCTCATGATTTTTTGTCAGTTGCTGCCAGGTCATCCATGCCCTTTATGCTCTAAAAAAAGGAATTCATCCGTCCACTACTCAGAACCCCCCAATTCATCATCATCCCCGGTGTTAGTCTGTCAGTCGCTCTACTATTTTCTCTCATGCCTTAGTTGAGGATCCTTTATTGCCTCACCTACGATGGACCTCCTTCTATCGACATCAGCTCATTCATTCCAGAAGATAGGTCTAGAGGGTGGTGTACCTTGGTTTTAGCTTCCACTCTTGTTCAGTGCCTTAGATCAGAAAAAGGGACTCCTTATTTCCCTTTGACTTGATTTATTCTCAGCTCCAACTCCTTTCAGCATGATCGAGATCCGTATACTTGATGGTCCAGTGATGCAGCAGCTCATATCAGTGATTCCTGGGTGTGTGTGAGATTTCTCAGCCCTCATGAGGGGATGGCCCTACAGGTAGCCCCCCACATGCCTGGATGACCTCTTCCTTTCAGCATTCGATGCAGCTCCATAGATTTTATGATGTCGGCCTCAACTGCTTGCAGTGCCTTTTTGATTGCATGTATCAGTCAGATTTTCAGAGCCCTTTCCTGTTTACAGGGGCATCTGGGTTTTATTTATATCTCATGTACTCATATATTATTGTACAAGTCATGGTTTTTATCCTAGGCACAATATGTATGTGGGATCCATTATCATGTTGTTTATCTGGCTCATGTTTATGCCAGCATGTACTATATTTTTCAGTCCCTTGTTTACTAGACGCCTTATTCTTTGTACTTTGTCTCGGTGGACATAGGTATGCCTCCCCTACTGCCTATAGCACAGGTACTCACTCATAAAAGAGACTTGTCACACATGTAAGTCTCACCTCCTTAGGGTCTAGTCCTTTCAGCACTTTGCTCTACTTTATATTTCTCTCTCTTTGACTTCCCCTGCGCTGTCTAGTGATTGAGTTCTTACAATGTATTTTGGTCATACGATTAGCTCCTAACACTTGCACGCTGGGGGGCAATATGTTACACCATTTTTTGGTCATATAACCTATTATTATTAGATGGACCCAAGTACACCATGTAAGACCAATTTTACCCTAAGTAAAATTGCTTTCACTATGAAAACAACTTAGTAAACCACCTTTATTAAGTTGTTTATGGTCTAAACAGAAAACCCCATGAGGAAATATTAAATAAATCTACATTTGTTCGATTTTCCTCAAGGAATAATTAGTTAACAAATAGTTTAATTAATATTCCTGGTTATATTTAACCCAAAACAAGGAAATTAATTAGATAAATCATTATTTATCTTATTATTTTCTAAGAATAATTAGTTAAACCTTATTTAAATAATATTCTTTGTTAAATATGACTAAATCACCCTTAAATAATTAAATAAATCATTATTTAATTGATTATTACTCAACCACATCCTTAAAATGATAAATAAATCATATATTTATTTATTATTTACAAATAAAGGGATTTGACCCAAGTCAAATTCATTTTCCCTCCAACAAATATAATAAAATATTCCATAAAAGTTGGATCTTGATTTGGTTAATAATATTTTAATTATGCACCAATATCTAGACTAACTCAATATTTTGTTATAAATAGAAGGGTTTTCCCATTCATTTACCACCTTTTGTTGCCCAAAGATCACTCTAGATCTATACTTTTGGTCTGACTTTGATCCACCATCATAGTCATATTTTGCTACCATTTTTGTCTTGGTTTTCTACACCATCAAGAGAGAGGAATTTTAGATCTGAAGTGTTGAGGACTTACAAGAACCCATCCCATTGAGGAGAACTACTAACACCCTTCTGTTTTTTCCTCCCAGGTGCCATTAATACAAAATTCATTCAACATATTCTTGTCTTGTCTATTGAATGCATGGAGTAAATCTCGTTTTTTCTACTGCTTAATGTCTTCTAATGCATAGATCTAGATTTTTGCAGCATTTATCTTGACCACCTAACTGCAGATCTGAGGATATTGGAAACCATATTTGTTGTTAGGGTTGTTTTTTTTTTTTTAATTTAACGGTTAAATTGCATTAAAAAGTGGCAAAACAGCTGCCGCGTACTTGAATATTAAAACTCTGTTTGACCAATAATTTCTTATTACAGAGAAAGGGGTTTCACGCTTTGAACCAGCAGAAGGTGTCACCTTTGAGGTCAGACCACGACTGAAGGTGCTTTGATACTTGAGGAATTGACTAGATAGCCCTTTGGGGGAATTGTGTCGCTAAATCCATGAATGGAGGTGCTTTGAAACTGCAGGAATTGTCTGGACAGCCTTTTGTTGTCTGAGATTCAACCCATTTGCCAGAATAGAAATTGCTCTGTTCATTGTGCTACTTAGAAAATGTACTTACGTTTAGGACCATTTCCTGCTCCTCGTCCTTCCACTAAATCCATGGTCAATGGCATTACATACCAACATCTGGAAGAACCAAAGAAGCCAGCATCGAAGAGAAAACATAGAAGCTCCTGCTCCGTTGTTTGGAGGTGAGATTTTGAGTTATATTTGTTACCAACCTTAACAGTAGTACATTCAATCCACTAACACACTGAATTGCATTGTCTCTGCTCTGGAATCAAAAGCTTGCAATACTGCAGCTGTTAACAATGAAGACTAGTGCCCTCACGCACAATCCAAGATGCCACCAATCCGACCTATGCCCAACTTAGGTTGAATCCATGACAATTTACAGGAAGACAGACCAAAATGCTACAGCAAAACCCATGGTGCTCATACTCATCAGCACCTATAGAGCACGCATAGAATGTACCCTTCATGCAAGAAGAACAAACCTGGAACTAGTTGTCAACATGTCTTCAGACAATCACTCTCTGTCATAAGCATCTAATGAGGATTGAACTTCCAGTGTGCTTTAGATGTACAGGGATGAAACATAATCATTTCTGTTTTGATTGCCTACTATTGGATCCAGGGATGAAATATGGGCAAACTGTGACAGGAGCATTCGATCAGAGATTAGTGGTGCGGAAAACCTGGGAAATGCCTTTTTCAGTAGCCCATTGTAACTAGAACAGGTGCGATCCCCCAGTGCAGAGGAGTGAACAGAAATGCTGAAAGTGATGGGCTTAAGAAGATTATGGAATGATGCAGAGAGACTCTTCAGAATTGACTAAAAGAGATCTTTGGCTACGGGCTGAGCCAAGATTGGCTTCCAGATCAGCTTGTGAATTCAGATGCCTTAGAATATGATAAAAGGAGATTTTTCGAAACTTGGCCAGAATGAACTTAATTTTCTTGAGAATGAGGACTGAGTGGATCTGCGAAGGGTTCGAATGGGAGTTCAGCGCTTGAATGATAAGTCTGGAGTCACCGAAGACCGTCAGAGAGTGAATGTTCCGATTGAGAGCTAGAGAAAGCCCCTGCCACAGAGCCAGAGCCTCAACTCTGTTATTTGATTCGATTCCCAGACCCCAATGATACCTGAGCATAGTAGAGCCATCAGGATTTAGAAGAACACCGCCCCCACCCGCAGCCCCAGGGTTGCCTTTAGAGGCCCCGTCGAAGAAGAGACAGTGGTCATCCAGAGGAGATCGCCACTTTATAAACTCTTGTTCTTCCAGGAGAATTTCCCACATAGCATGGAAAGAGGCCGGGGAAGTAGGATTGATTTGATAATTTGGAACAATATCTTTCAGCCAAAGCTCCTCCTCACTGTCCAGAACCGCTTCATTCCTTAATGCCGGTTTAGCATCCAAAGTCTCTCCCAAGAGTGCTTTAATTTTGGAGATAACATTGTTTGTAGTGCAGTTTTCACCCCTGAACAATCTGTTGTTCCTTTCCAACCATAACTTCCAGCAGATGTATTTCAGGATCCACATCCAAGCAGTCTTAAGAAGGTTTTTTTTTTTGAGGCAGAATGAAGATAACTTGGCCCACTCGTGTAGCAGATTTGGAATATTTCTTGGCAGCTCGATCTTGTCAGCCCTTGACCTCAGAACCCCCTTCCAAACATCTTTGGAAAAAGGGCACAGCAACATCAGGTGATTAGCTATTTCTTCCTCTGACATACACAAAGGGCATCTTGATGGCCCTTCCATTCCACGCTTTCTCAGATTATCTCTAGTGAGAATGTTGTTGTGAGCTAATGTCCAGCAGAAGAAGTCTACTTTTGGGAGCGAAGGGAAGGCCCAAATAAAATTCCATTGCGTTGGGTCAGGAGGGACATTAGGAACAACAATCAAACTTTTGTAACCTTCAGAAACCGAGAAAGAGCCAGTATGGGAGCCCCACCCTCTTTTGTCCTTAGTTGTTGCGGAAATGGGAGATTTTCCTTGGAGTTTGTCTAATAGTAACGAAGCTTCAATGTGCAATCGATGTGGAACCTCTCCCAGGTTCCAGCTATCCCACCGTCTACCAGAATCCTCTGTCCAAGTGGATATGTCCCAAAGGGTTTCCATATTTTTAGACTGTAGCCAAAATTTAATATTTGCAAGGCCTTCTATATGGTTCAATGGCTGATCTCCTAGGATCTGGTCTTCCCAGATTCTGATTTTTTTCCCATTACCTGGGATCCAGTAGAGATTGGAACTGAAATGCTCCAGAGCAGAGAGACAAAGCTTGAAAACTGGGGAACCTTTGGTGGTTTTTGGTGGATGATCCAAACATCTCAAACGCTGGCCTTGAAAATATTTCTTCCACAGGACTTTCTTACTCCAGCTAGCTTTCCCAGCTACAATATTCCATAGGATTTTAGAGCCTAGTGCGAGATTTTGAGCAGCCAAATCTCTCATTTGCAGACCTCCTTCCAGGGATGGCCTCTTAATGGTGTCCCAATTAACTAAATGAAGTCTTCTTTCATTGTTTTTCCCCCCTTCCCAGAGGAATCTCCTCAGAATTCTATCCATTTTACTGAGGAAGGTTTTGGGAGCAAGCAGAATGGAGTGCTGAAAAAGAGGCATACTTATGAGAACAGATTTCATTAAAATTAATTTCCCAGCAGTGTTCAGCCAGGAGGCTCCCCAGGCTTGTATTCTGAGTTTAAGCTTGTCTAAGAAGGGCATCTAGTGGGCAACTTTAGGTATGGATTTGAAGATTGGAATCCCAAGATATTTGAAGGACTCCCAAGTCTGACAAACTTTCATCTCAAGGAGCCTAGCAATGTCAGCCAGATCTTTGACCAAGCAATTCCAGCCATAGATTGTGCTTTTTAAATAGTTTATCTTGCTGCCGGAGACCTCCTTATAAATTTCCAACTCCTTCTTAAAATATCTGGCCGAGTTAATTCTCGCTCCTCCAAGCAACAGAGTATCATCGGAAAATTGGGCATGGTTTATGTCTTTAACATTGTGCACCATTCTGAGGCCTGGCAGAGTTTGGACTTGTTGACAAAAGTCTAGCTGGAAACTAAGCACTGAGGCTTGAATAGCATAGAGGAGAGGGGATAGTGGACAACCTTGTCTTAATCCCCTATATGCATTAAAAAAATCAGTAGATCGGCCATTTACCAGCGGCGCAATCCAAGGAGAGGCAATGCAGGATTTCACCCAATTTATGAAGGTTATTGAGAAGCCCATTTTCTTCATAACAGTGAACAGGAAGTCATGCCTCACCCTATCAAAGGCATTTTCCAGATCGAGTTTTATCACCATTCCTTTCTCTTTTCGTTGGCAACTTGAATGAACTGCCTCTTGAACCCGCACAATATTATCCAGAATCTTTCTCCCTTTGATGAAACCTCCTTGATTCTCCGGGATGATGTCTGGCAGAATATTCTTGAGTCGGATGGATATGATTTTGGTAATCAGTTTATAGCTTGTATTACACAGCGAAATGGGATGGAATCTACTAAAATCCGAAGCTCCTTTCTCTTTCGAAAGCAATGCAAGGAAGGCTGAATTGGTACTGCCTCCTATCTTAGAACAAGATTGGGACTTCCTGACCATTCTCAGGAGGTCTTTATTGATAGTTGACCAGCAAGACTGAAAAAACCTAGCAGTAAACCCATCAGGCCCTGGCGCCTTATCCGGCTCCATGCAATCCAAGGCTTTCTTGAGCTCATCCATGCTGATCGGAGCAGTCAGCATAGTGTTGATAGAGTCTTGGACACAGAGGGGGATTAGATTAATTGGATAGACATGGATATCTATAGGAGGGTCAGCAGGCATTGAATAAAGCTCTTTGAAAAAAGTGAAGGCTGCTCTCTTGATGCCTTCAAAATATTTAACCACAGCATCTTGGGAGCGGATTTCTGATACATTTTTGAATTTCTTGCGAGCTTCGGCATGCTTATGGAAAAAACTTGTATTTTTATTGCCGGCCTGTAACCATAAGTTTCTGGATTTTTGTCTCCAATACTCCTCTTCATCCCTACTAGCTTTATGGAGGGCTTTTTGCAACTCAAATTCTTTTTGGAGCAGACTTTGGGTAACAGCAGAATCCTCCATTGATGATTGGAGGGCAGCAAGGTTTTCTAAGGGCTCTTTTCTCTTGGCAGCTGGAGTTTTCAGAGTTTTAGCCCACTCCTTGAGCCTTCTCTTAAGAGCCCGCAAATTTTCTTCCCACACAAAGAAAGGGGATCCCAGGACATGCCGGTTCCAGGCTTCAGACACCACCTCATGGAAACCCTCTTACTGAATCCACAAAGGGCTAAATCTAAAGGGAATGGGGCCAAGAAAACCATCCATGGAGAGCTCGAGACTAATGGGTTTATGATCGGAAGTGCAGTTAGGTAGGATTTTGGAAGAGGCCATCAGTCCACTAGTAAGGAAGGAGGTTTGGACGAGGAATCTGTCCAAACGAGCAGCTATGTGGTTGGGACCTAACCTTTTTTTAGACCAAGTGTATTTCCCAACTGAAGGCTTGATATCCTCTAGATTCCAGCCGATCATTATGTCTTCTACCCATTCTCTAGCTGGGTCCCTTACAGGAGAACCCCCTTTTTTCTCTTCAGAGGCTAGAGTAACGTTCAAATCTCCTGCAATAATGATGTTTTCTGGATTGTGCAATAAAAGAAAAGACTGGAGCGAGTCCCAGCAAATTTTTTTCTCCGCTGGAGAGACCAGAGCATAAAGGTTGAACATACTTACTTGTTGACCAGAGTCTTTGTGGAGGAGCTGAGTGAAAATCCAGTGATGGCAACTTTCTTCGTGAGTCAAGTCATATTTGGAGCTGTCCCAGAAGGAGGCAATCCCACCAGAGGCGCCTCTAGCACTGACAGCTCTACCGGGGCCTTTGCGCCAGAATATTTTGCTGGATTGGAGGAGAATAGTGTCCTCCAGCTTTGTCTCCTGGATGAGAAGGATTTCAGGCGAATGCATCCTCACAGTGTCTTTCAGGGCATCTTCTTTCAGCCTGCTCATGGCAGATTCTGCACTTAAAGGGCAGTTGCTCGTAGTCCAGCTTCTGGAAGTGGTGCCAATCTCCAACTATAAGTTTGATGGCTTCCGGCAGACTAGCTTCCAAGTCAACTTCCACGTAGATTCTTGCACAGGTGTATTGGCCCCTGTTATCAGCTTTGTCAATGAATCTGCCCAGTCCGTTTCCTATCTTTTGCAGGGATTGGAAGCTCCAGCAGTGTATTGGTAGGTTGGGGAGCCAGACCCAAATAGGAACCTCCTTTGGGACATCGACTGAAGGCTCGAAGTCGGGGGTCCATTTATTCAGAAAGAGACCTTGATTTCCCATGAAATATGGACCGTTTCTGAACACCAGATCTCGGTCTTCCTTGGTTGTGAATTCGAAAATGAAAAAACCTCTACCGACAGCATAGCAGATCACGTTGTTGGGCAGCAGGGGCCTCCAGTTTCGTTGAACCCATTCATCAGTCGATTTTTTTGTTGGCCATTGACCCATAAATTTCCCCACTAGACCTCTATCAGCCAAGGCAAGAGCGATTTTGATCGGTTGATCTTCCGGAAAAGCAATTTTTGGGATTTCATCAAGTTTTTTGATGAACTTCGGGACGTCGGGATGGGAACATTTTTTTCCTTTCTGCGTTATAAGAAAACGAAAGGCCTCAGCTGAAGATGATGGAGGGGTGGGAGAGGGCTCCACACCCCCTGGCGCACCCATGGCGGCGGAACAGTCTAGGCAGCGATCGCTGACCTAAACGAAAGCTCGCAGAGGAGCAGAGCGTGTGCGAAAAAATAGGGTTGTTTGTTATGCACAGCTAAAGTGGTCTTTCTTCTTATGTTTGGAATTAAGATTCATACTAACACTCATTCTAGAGCAGATTCTCAATATGAAGCATTCTTCATTGTTTTGGCTTTAGTGAGTCTACTGTTATGTTTTAGAGTTCCAGTTGTTAGAGTGTTGTATAACTATTAACATGGGTTTGTAGTTGCTGCCATCATCTTGCATGTGATAAATAGTTATTCTTATTGGTTGATGGTTTCATTATAGATTTATATTGCTTCATTCTCACTTGGTGTTGGGGCCACCCATGGATTATTATGTCTGAGATAATGTACCTTCTTAGATATTCACTATGAGATGACTTCTTATCAACACAAATTGAATATTGCATCCTCTTTTCTTCATATTGACCTAATTCCATTATATCATTATGTTCACAGTTCAACCAGTATCTTTATGCAACAGTTTAAACAATAGAAGCAATTATTTCTTTTGCATCATCCTTTCCTACTGCAGATACTCCTTGCTAATGTCAAGGGTGTGGGCGGTAGTGTAGCTACTTTTTCAAATTTGTTGACATCATGGGAAATAACAATGACTATCAATTTACTTTTGCAGGTAAGGTTTGGAAAATTTAAGTATAGTTCCTTTGAATGCTTGCCTAAGCCATAGGCATCAGGGATTTTCTTCTGGGCTTCACCTGATTACAATGGCCGTTAGGTCCTTCACATGATGACATTAACCCCTGGAAGTCAGTCTGCAACTATCATTGACTAGTCTTGAACGATTGGGCTAGTCGTAAGGCAAACTTTTTTATCTTTGGATTATAGCTTATGTGTTTCCTTATTTACATGCCTATTTGGTTATTGAGATAGCCTTTTTTGTTGCAGGAACATTCATGATTTATGCTATTGTATCTACTTTCATCCTCGTCTTTGTGGCACTGTGTGTACCTGAAACAAAGGGACGGACTCTCGAAGAGATCCAGTCATCCTTCACATGAATTCAGTGCCTTGGAAGTCAATTACAGGGCAAGAAATGAAATGGTTTATATGTCTAGCCCCATTTCATCCTTCTAGCACTTGCGAGTGTAAATTATATGTTAATAAATTGCGAATGTAAAAATATGATTATTTTTAGGAATATTGTCAGTAGCAATTTATTGTGAAGCGTTCCAAGAGAGTTTTTTTTAATTGGAATTTCTATGATTGCATTGTTCCATTTCCCATGAAGCTCATATTTGCAGTAGAGCTTCACTTAAAGGCAAAATTTGGTGGTCAGTAAAGTCCATCTTTAGAAAATTCTGTAAGAATTGAATTAATAAGTTTTCAATGGATAAGATCATTTGCAACTCCAAGGATGGAAGGTGAAGTCCATCTTTAGAAAACTGTGTAAGAATTGAATTAATAAGTTTTCAATGGATAAGCTCATTATTGTAACTCCAAGGATGGAAGGGTATCTACAATTTTGATATTATAATTTGATGCTATTGACCTCGTAGCCTAGTTCCTAACCTCATTTCATGTGAACCACACTATAGAGGATAACATAGAAAAAGACAATGGATATCTTAATATGCAAAGACATTTTTATCACTTTTTAATATGCAAAAATAATGGTTTGTCTTAACATTGAATTTAGCTACAACCAAAATAAACTTAGTTTTGAAGATCCATTAGATTCCACTTGAAATAATTCAAAAAATATTTCAAATAAGATGCAAAGCATAGCTTAAAAAGGGCAGATTCAAAGACAATATAAATCATCATATTTTGATGACCATCATATAATAACAAAATGGAAACAAAACGTTATTGGAAATTGGTCTGCAACGGTTTTTTTTACCTGTGTGATTGTTGCTGTCAGTATTATGACATTCCACTACCATCGGTATTCCAACGTAAATCGTCCACTGGTATTTTGTGTTTGTTTCCATCGGTACTATGATGTTTAAATATCGTCGGTCTTGCAACGATATTTAGTCACGTCGATCTTGTGACGAAGATATGGCAGCGTCGGACTAACGACGTTCGAAGGCGTCGGACTAGCGACATTTGGAGGCAAGGACCAGAAACATTTGAGGGCATAGGAATAACGAAATTTTATCCTGTCAGAACTACGACGCTTCGATAAACGTCGAAATTGTGACACCAATTTAAAAATTTGGAGCTAGCGTCACTATACCGACGTTTAATTCAAGTGTCGAAAGTTTGACGTGAGGAGAAACCACGTTTTGGCGCACCTCAAATGTCACTCTTGGGCCGCTTATGTGTCGCAAGAGTGACACTTTGGCTGTCGGAATTTGGGGCAAATGTGCTAGTGATTTTATGAGAACCAATCACATTTTAGGGGATGACATCATCCCTAATGGTTGATGTGGCATTTATTGAGTTAAAGGTACTTACTTGTCACATTCTTAATGGTGTATAAAAACTCATGGCTAACCATGGTAGTGCTCTAAGTACTCTTAAGGTCAAAGTAAAGTACTCATAATAAATTCCATTTCACACTTTTTGAATAAAAATATATTATTGTCATTTCATATTTCTTGAAAGAGACAATGCATATCCATATACATTTATTATACTATATTATATTATAATATTTTATACAGTATATTAATTACATGTTTTTATACAATTTAAATAATGTAAATTTTAATTAATAGCATTTAATATAATTAAGAATTTATAAATTTAATTTATAGTTTATTTTAAGTTATTAAGTACGAAGGACAAATGCATTGGTTGTTCAATGATAATGACTTTTTCTTGAAAAGATCATTCTTATTTATAGTCACATCAATACAATTTTTTTATTAATTTTATTTTGGTACAACTTTTGAATTGAATTTAACTTTGGTTACATGGATTGTGGTGCAAAAAGTGAATTTCAAATTCATAAATATTATTTTATTGGTTTAGCTATTATTTTATTATTTTCTTAGGAGGCCCAATTTAGACTTCAAAATTCCCCTAATGCTTGGTATTATAGGGGGGTCTCCTGGGTATGTTCCCAGGATAGAATATGGTTTGAATTGGCTAGGGCCAAATTTTGTATATCTTGTGATTCGCTCAGTAGTTGTATCTATATATGGAAGTACAAAATCTAGAGTGGTCATGGGTTTATTTTCGTAGTATGTGAGTTTTTGACGGTGATGATTTTGTCTTCATGGGAGAACATCATCACCCTAAAAATAGAGTATTATATTGCATTCATAGCATACATGTAACTCCACCTGAGGAGGATGTTGTAGTCTAATTGCGCACCTAAGACCTCAATGTCTATGAGGATTTTTTTGTCATCCATGTGCACTAGTACATTTTGGAAAAGACATATGGGGATTGATGGGCACCCATCCTATGCTCTGAGCATGATTTTAGATAATTTTAATTCGGGTGATCCTAACTTCTGCCAAATTTTTTTTGACATGATGTAGGTGGATGCTCCTTCATCCACAATGCAATAGTGGATGGTGATGTTTTGAAATGAAACCAGTATTTGGAAAGCGACTATAGAAGGAAGCCTGGGGCATGCCTTATCTAGAACAAATACTTATTCATCTTCAGATAGAAAAAAATACTGATGACTAACACTACCAACAATCCAAAGAAATATAAAGAATTTCAAGATGGAGGATAGAGAAAGGACATTCCACACAAATATTAACCCAAAAATAAATATGCACCATCCAAAGATTTAGAAAAACATTGTTCTCTTTTTAGTCTTGAAAATAACATTTCAAAACTTAAATTCTCCATTCCTTTAATTGAAATAGTCAAGAATGACTAGTATAAGTTTCAAGTAGCCAAGTTTTTTAGGGTAGATCAAATGTCCAATATGGTCAATATGAGTGATGATCACCCCGAAATTTTATTTGGTCCTATTTTTTATGGTAACTTAGAAGATAGTGAGGTCCCTCCTTTTTATGTTAGCCTCAAAATCCATGATTTTATCCTCCATAATGCCATTCTAGACTCCAGGAAATCTCACAACCTCATTCCTAAAGCCATCATGGAAAAACTAGGTTTGAATATCACAAGACCCTACCATGACCTTTACTATTTTGATTTGGGAAGGGTTAAATGTCTTAGTCTAATAAAATATCTAGTGGTGTATTTAGAGAAATTTCCAGCCAAGAATGCCCTCATGGACGTTGTTGTAGCTAATATCCCTCCTAGATATGGAATGTTGCTCTCCCAGTCATGGGGAGCAAAACTTAGAGGCACCTTGTAGCTCAACTTTTCCTACGCTACTATACTGGTCTTTGGGAAACTCAGAAAACTCTACCAAGAAAATAAGATGAATTACATGATCAGTAGCAAAGAAAAGCCTAATAATGTAGAAATTATATAAATTATGTGTTATATGTCCCAGATTCTCCTGATCTCACACTACTTTAACTTCATGCAAAATACAGAATCTATTCCACCATTGATCATTTGCAGAAATTAAATCAAGATTGCAATGTACACATGAAACAATAAAAATTCACACACATTAACACAATTTTTTAATGGGAAAGCCTGAAGCTGAAAAACCCAACTATCTGTATATAATATATGTCATAGATATCATGTAACAATCCTTATACAAAGCTGATCATATCAAGCTCTCAGTACAATACAATCGCTACACACTAATCAGGCCCGATCTTGCAAATCCATGCACCAATCTTTGCCACCTACTAGCCTGCCTCTACTGCACAATCCTAGCTGAATAATGGCTCTGAATGAGTTTCGAATTGCTCCAGCCTTGCTCACACAATCCTCATTGGCATCTCCACTCAGTGTTAGATGCAATCAATGCATCACTATAGTCACAACTGATATTCTATCTTGCCCTTTCACCTATCTCTCCACTGGTCTCCACTGAAAATGCCATGCACTATAGTTAACTGATGCATTCTTCAGTTGATTAATGAGTTATTATTTATTAATTAATTAAATAATTAATTCACTCCACTCTCACTAGTGTATCAATCAGTTAGACTAGATACAACTAGCTCAACTGAGTCTAACTGAGTTAAACTAAATACAACTCCATAAATACTTCTTCCAACTATGTCATAATTCTGCCACTTGAGTTCTAACTAAGTCCTCCATGCAATAGCTCCAGTAAACCCTCAGGAATACCGTAATTCCTTCTATCAACTGATGTGCCACATCTGTGCACTGAACTGAAGTGCTCCAACAGAATAAGTTGTTGTTTAGAGTCCAAATATTATTAAGAGCTAATAATATCCGACATATCTATTTTTAAACTGGCAGTCTAAAAATAGACTCCGCCCAAAATTTCTAAAAATAGAAGTCCATCTATTTTTCCAAATTTACCAACCATCCACAAATAGCATCCTGCAACTCATAGAATATGATCGACATGTCTGAAAATAGACATAGTCTAAAAATAGACTTTGCGCAAAAAAGAGCCTGCGGGCCCACTTAGTGAAGGTGAATTTTGTCACTAAGCTCATCATCTTGTTGAATCGAAACAAAGAGAACTACCTAATTCCAAATATTGATCATATTTTGCAAAGGGTGGTTGGTTCTTCTAGAATTTCATTATTGATGGAAATTCTGGGTATATTTAGATTTTTATTCATCTGAATGATCAAGAGAAGGCAACCTTTACAACACCTTGGGGTACTTTTATGTATGCTAAAATTCAATTTGGATTGAAGAATGTAGGAGAAAATTTTCAATGAGCGATGGATATCGCCTTTTCCAATTAAAAGGATCTCTTTTTGGTCATTTATCTTTATGACATCATATTTTTTTCCAAGACAGATGAAGAGTCGTTGCAGTATTTGAAGGCAGGTTTTTAGACGTGCATAAAATTTGGCATATCATTGAATCCAAAGATTCAGAGTTTGTTTGCTATAGAATAAGGGAAATTTCTTGGTCATATCATATCTAAAGATGGCATCCGGATAGATAATTCAAGGATTGAGGAAATTCATAATTTGGACTATCTTAGAAGCAAGAAGGAAATCCAGTCATTCAATGGTAAAATCAATTTCTTGAGAATGTTATCCCTAACCTTGTTGAACATTTAAGATAAATTACTGATATGTTGAAGAAATAAAGTGAGGTTAAGTGGTCCGATAAGGAAAATAAATCATTCAATCAAGTTAATTTTTCATTATCTCATGCTCCTATTCTTATCAGCCTGAATTATACACTTGATCTCATCATTTTTTCCTTTTTTTTTTTACATAACCTAGTTGTTGTCCCTATGCAAAATAAGGATCATAAAATATAATATACCATCACCTTCTTCAATAGAACCATAAGAGATGTAGCCTTGAAGTACAATATCATTGAAAAACAAACATTGGCTCTAGTTAAAGAATTGAAGGAATTTTGAGTCTATATTTTTCACTCTTATGTTCTTGCATATGTACCAAACACTGTTGTCAAATATGTGCTAACACAGAATGATCTTGAAGGTCGATGTGGCAAGTGGATAGCTGCCATACTGAAGTATGACTTGCAAATAAAACCTACAAAACCGATCAAAGGACAAGTCTTAGATAAGCTTGTGGCGGACTCAAAATTTCATTCCTTGGACATCAATTTCATTGCTGCATTATCCGAGGAGCAAGAGGTTGATTCAATACCTCGGGTATCTAAAATTTTTTCTTCATCGCCATGGTATGTTGATTTTATGCATGTGCTGCAACAATTGAATCCTTCTCCTATATTTCCTAGCAATAAAGGTAGATCTCTAAATTTGAAGGCTATTAAGAAATGCATTCCTAACAATGTTTTGTATTGGAAAGACCTGAGTGGATTATTGTTGAAATGTTTTGTAGAAGTTAAAGTTGAGAAAGTGATGAAATATTTTCATAAAGGTGATTATGGTGGTCATGTAATCTAGAAAACTACAGAAAACAAGATACTGCGGGTTGGATTTTATTGGCCAAGTTTGTTTTCTGATGTTTATAAAATTTTCATGAATTTTTATGAGTGTCAAATTTTTTAGGGAAAGACAAATATTTTACCGCATCCCTTGAAACCAATTGCACTTCAAGCACCTTTTCAGTAATGGGGCCTTGATTTCATTGGTGAGATTCACCCTCCATCATAAGCTTAATATAAGTGGATACTCATTTCCACTGATTACTTCACAAAGTTGATTGAAGCCATCCCACAAGGCAAGCTAGAGACACTATCATTATTTAGTTTTTGGAGAGAAATATGTTATCTCGTTTTGGCTGCCCACAAAAAACTACCACTGACAATGCAGTCGCCTTTAATTCCAAAAATATGATTGAATTTTGCGATAAATATCACATAAGACTCAGGAATTATAAACGTACTATCCTCAATGCAACGGGTGAATAGTCAAACAAGTCATTGGTGAACATAATAAAAAAATTGTTGCAAGAGAACAAAAGAAATTGGCACAGAAAGCTCATAAATGCTCTATGGGTGGTGTTAGCATAAATTCTTAATGCAAGTGTACGAAAATATATCACTTTATCTGCATGTGAAAAACTACCCTAACAACAAATATGGTTGCTTAACTTCTTTAGATCTGTAAGTGATAGTTAAAACAAATGTTGCCATAAACCCGATCTATGTAGTAAAAACTGTTAAACAGTAAAAATAAATAAGAAATGATCCATACATCCAACAGACAAGACAAGATATAAATAATTTTATGTGTATTATAACACTTGGGAAGGGAAAAAGGAATGATGTTACCAATCCCCCTCAATGGGATGGGTTCTTGGCTATCCTCAATGCTTCAAATCTAGAAGTCTCTCTCTCCCGATGATATAGAAAACCCAAAATGTGTTGAACTCTATGGGAGCTCAAAAAGAAAATAAAGGAGTAGCATCAATGAGAATGATCAAAGCACAACAATAAAAGTGATCAAAGTCAATAATTAATGGAAAACTCTCATATTTATAACAAGATATTGAGTTATCCTCGATAATGGCGAATAATAAAATATTATTAACCAAAATCTAGATCTAACCACCTGGAATATTTTATTATATTTTGTTGGAGGGAAATATATTTAAATTGTTTAAATACCTTTATTTAGAAATAATTAACAAATAAATGATTTATTTATTATTTCAAGAATGGGGTTAAGTAATATTTAACAGATAATGATTTGTTTAATTATTTCTAGGTGATTTATTCAAATTTAGCAAGGAATAATAACTAAATAATGATTTAATTAATTATTCCTAGAGAAAAATAAGATAAATAATGATTTATCTAATTATTTCTCATAATTGGGTTAAATATGACCAGGAATATTATTTAAATAGTGGTTTAATTAATTGTTCCTACATGAAAATCAAATAAATAAGGATTTATTAAATTATTCCTCATGGGGTTTCTTGTTTGACCAAAACCAACTTAATAAAATATTTTGTTAAATCATTTATTATATTGATATAATTTTACTATGGTAAAATTGGTATTACATGGTGTCCTTCGATCCATCTAATTGTAAATGGTTAGATGACAAAAAAATGATGTAACAGGTGGAAAGAATTATCACGAAGAGATCAATCAACATGTCACCATTACAACTAGTGTATGGTGTCAAGAAAAATTTTCCCACTTATTTAGTAGTGTCAATGATGAAAATTCTACAAGAGATTGACAGTGAGCTAAATGACATCTAGCGAAGAATCAGTCAAATGATTCATTTACAATAGTAAAGAGAATAATTTTTCAATCACACTTCAAAACTTCAGGAGAAAATCAAGAATATCTATGACAAGAAAACCAAAGCTGATGATTTCAAATTGGGAGGTGTTGTTCTTCAATGGGATGCTCGAAATGAAGACAAAGGAAAGCATTGTAAGTTTGATAACCTATGGAAAGCTCCTTACAATATTACAACATTTAGGGGAAATAAGGCGTTTTTAATAGAAGATCTTGATGGGCAGAAAATTATAAGAGGTTCGTTGAATGGTAGGTTCCTCAAACATTACCTTACCTGATCTTGAAGAAAAAATTTCACTTTCATTGTAAATATCACTTTTATTTGTTGTCAAAGAATAAGGAAGTTGTTGCAGAAGTTTGAAGCCCGAGGAGTAGGCCATGAGGCTTCTATGATCAACTAATGTTTTCTTTTAAAAATTTCAAAATGTCAAGTCATTTTTCAAGTCAAAGTCATTTTCTATTTTAGTTTGTAATTTTATATTTTTGAAGTTATTTCAGTTTCTAGTTTTGACTCCATTTCACAATGGATGAGGCTACCTGATCTACAGTGTTCTTGACACCTCCAAAAAGGAGCTACCATCCCTAGCTGGAGCCAATATTAGTTTCTAAATGTTCAGTGATCAAATATTCTCTTTCAGGTTTATTTGGTAGTGGTTCTTGGTCAAAATTTCATGTTTTCAAGCAAATTCTCAAATAAAATTTTGTTCACTAAAATGTTGTCTAGGTCTAAATGTTACTCCCTTCACCCATTCATAGTCATCATAAATTTCAAGGTCATGACATTCATCATCAATATAGGGTCATAGGTCAGTTAACATACCTCCATCTATGTCATGGTCTAGGCTTACTTTGTTTTTCCATTATAATGTCCAATCATGTCACAAAATAAGGCAAACAAAAGTCATTTTCACCATAAAAATAATCTTCATTAGGAGTTAGCAAAGATAGGTAATAAAAAAAAGGCAACTTATCCTTTTTCAAGAAGTATGCTACATAGTCAAAAGAGCTCCTCTCTCATGCTTACAAATCTCCACATCCATCCAAATATTGGTAGTTTGCTACGTTTTTTCCCTTCTTTTATTGCTCCATAATTTGTAAGATTGGCAAGGACAAATGATAAAGGACATCATCAAACCACTTTGGAGTCTAGGACCTAGCCTTCCTAGACTTAGAGAGGGCTCTCTCTATTTTTATGATTTAGCTTGATGATTCTAAATGTTGATATTAGGCTAGTTATAGAAATTTTGAGGGTTTTTTTGGTTTGATTGATTGGGTGATTGGATAGATAGAGATGTGAGACTTAATCCATTGGGCTATGGAGGCATCAAAGGCTGAATTTTGCATCAACTTTTCAAGGGAATTCACAAGGAAAGCTAACTATGCAGACTGGATCTTACTAGCAGTGTGAAATGGGAAAGGAGGAGGAGATTAAGGTTCAGTGTAAATGTAGAGCAGACTATCTCTAAATTCTACATCCAGGTCTCAGAGGAAAAAATTAAGATATCAAACATAGACAGAATTAAGGTGCTCTCTCAACAAATCTTAATCTAAATTTTCTGTTTTGAAATCAGATACATTGATGCACAACATGAAAAGTCAAAGGAAAATCATTAACACGGAGGAAAAACAACACCATTAACATAGCTCAAGGATCCTATGAACGGTCTCTTATTATTGATGCCCAACTAAAATATTTATAGTGTTCCAATACTTCTTACAATGCAAGTTTCAGCAAGGTCCAATTTTCCAACCCTTGATAATGAAAATTCTAGCAATATTTAACTAAATACTAAGTCGTTTTCCCTATCCTACTCAACAACCTTGCATTGATTACAATTTAGCAGAAATGGACAAGTGTGGCCATGCAAGGCGTGATCAGAAATCTCTGATAAAAAACACCACCTATATAATTAATGTTGGGAAACTCTTCATAGATCCAAACCCTTCAATGACTCCTTGGAAGATCAAACCATAAGCTTGGAAGTGGTTGTGATGGTCACAAAGAGGTAACCAGTGGTAGCTCTAACATCTGCCCTTGCTCTTCAAAAAACTGGCATTGAGTAATTAAGTCTGGTGCGGCGTTGGTTGCTTTTCATCGATTAGTGATTGTGCTGATGTGCTTTGAAGATTTTTCCATTTCTACCGTTATAACTTAAAAATTCTATATGAATGACCTTTGTTTCCTGACTCAACCTGTGGTGTTTATTTTCTACCTAAGCCCTTTCGACCGTTTTTAGCCCTTTTTTTTTTAAATAACGTAAAAACTCGTATACCCAGATTTGAAATTTTTTATATTTTAGTTCTGAAGTTGCATCGCATTTCACATGTTTTACATTTTAAGATATGAGAATGTAATTGGAAATGCAATGTGAAGAGGGAGGTGACCTAGAGGGAAGGTGGGACTGACTGCATCACAAATCACATATCTTAGGTTTTGTTATAAGCAGCAGGGGTTAAATACTAAAACACACAAAGTGCGACGTGTAGGTAGAAAGGAGGTGACGTGGCAGGTAATATGGGACCAGACTGCAGCTGGCAGATCGCAAATATTAAATTTTAGTTATAAGCGGTGGAGGAAAACTATAAAATATATGAAATGTGAAGTTCGGGGAGAAGGAGGTGACATGGAGGGAAAGTGGGACCAACCACATCGCAAATCGTAAACTTAAAGTTTTTTTATGAGCGCGGGGTTAAATGCTAAAACATGCGAAGTGTGATTTGCGCTGATTGGAGGATGATGTGGCAAGATGGAGCCCATTGCATCAACGAAGATATAAAGTAGCAAATGTTTGATGCAGTAAGGAAATGTTTATGAGTTTTCATGATATATCAATGTATTTAAAATGGCTTGAAGTGGGGGTGGAGCTGCTGTGGTGGGGCCAACCGCATTGCAAGTTAAATGAAATACATGTAGGCTCTTTGAATGGTAAGTTAAAATATCTGCGATGTGATATATCACAAATCAGAAATCGCAAGTGTTAAGGTTTAGTTGCGATGCGAAAAGCTATCTTTGCCGATATGTGATGGATGGTGGGCGGGGAAAGGGTGACATGTCAGGGAGGAATAGCCCACTTTAATCGCAATCGGGGAAATTGGAAGTAGAGGTAAAGCAATGATATAGCGGTGAAACACGGTAAATTAGTAATAAAGAGTGGCAAAGTGAAAAAGGTAAGGTTTAATGTTTTTAAAGGGAAAAGAAATGAAAATGGGGTGTGGCGGGTGAATGGGTCCCAATTCATCACATATTTCCTTTCAAGAGGCTATATCATGAACTTAAAACCGAAGGTTGGTTTTCAGAGGGGTCCCAAGGTGGTAAGCAGTATTGTGAAAGGGAGGTGCAAAATCATTGTGAATTGACGCGTGGGAGTAGGGATCAAACTCGAAACTGCCCATTTCGGACCCCCCTTCATGGTTAAAGTTCGAAGGTTAAGGGGGTTGCGAAATGCATATAAAACTATTGGATGTGGAGGTGGGGAACATAGATGGTTAACGCAAATGGGTTTGGGCCGGTAATGTGAGGTGGAGTCGAGGTATGAGAGTTGAGGGGGTAAAATGAAACTTAGGATAAGAGGAATAACCAAGGGGTGGGGCTAAGACATATGCAATGTGGTCGGGGACTTAGGATAGAAACATACCATACAGTCCAAAACTTGACAAAAATCATCCCTTTTCAGACCTTTAGAGCAAAATTTGAACTCTTCAGTTTTATTTCAGGAAACAATCAGGTAGTTTTTAGGTTGCATATTTATAGCATGAAATTTGAATTTCTCCTTTTTAAATACCCTCTTTTCTTCTTATTTTGTTTCTATTCATCTTTCTTTGGAAAAGCCTTTCAATATTGACATATATGTACAATATGAAAAATTTTCAAAGAGCAAGTACACATTCACCTTGTGATATTGTAAATTACAGGGTTCTAATAGTGGCTCCAGCTGGGGATGGCAGCTCCTTTAGTAGGTGTGAAGAACACCATAGACTAGTGGCCTGATCCACTAGGCTGATCCCACCACTTGTATCTTGATCTATCAGAAAACTTAGTGACCGGAAACTAGCTGAGTGTTTCTCTTGACATTTATTGATAAAACTAGACCGCGTGCTTGGTCATCCAACTTGTTAGTAGACTGAAATCTGAACTAAAACTACAATTGAATTTATCCACTACAATCCATCAAGCTGAACATACTGCTCCAACTTCAAAACTTGAATGGTGAAACCAGAAATAAGATGAAACTAAAGTCTGAAACATACTGATCTGAAAATGAAAAGAAGTTTAAAACTAAAAGTGGAAAAATTCTCAAAATATTGAGCTTATTTGCACACCTACCTAACCTAATCTAATGAAATGACTGCCCTTCTAAAAAATAAAATAATGCCAGTGCAACCAGTCAAGAAATTGTTCTAATATATTTGTTCTTTCATTACTCTTTACCACGTTCAAAGACAAACCTGATAATGGTGTTTGATAGAAATTCCCATCCCGATCTTGATTACATGGATCTTGGTACCTTTGAAAAAAAACTAACATGTCAGAAATATGTGTTGGTTTTGTAAAGAACAATTCCTCCATATAGACAGACGCTGGATAAATATGCTCTTGATTTATTTATAGGTATTATGACTTAGCCAACTCAGCTTCATATCCTAGTACTGTAGATGTACTCTCTTGGTGTTCAATCAACTCGGAACATGTTTACATGCTACTTGATGAGTGTTTTGCAACTACTTCTTATAAACCAGACAATGGGGAAGACTGTCTGGTCATATCCATATCATAGCAGCTTTTGAGAGCACTATGAACACAAGAATATTGACTTTGAAAGAAGAAACCATCCAACACGTCTGTTATTGGGTCATGTGGTGCTTTAGATGGTAGGGTTGGTTCTTATAAGACCTCATGTTTTCTCTTAGGACTATCAACTAGAATGTGATACCAATTCCCTTTTATAATATGAAATGCATTAAAGCACAAAGGTAGAGAGTCAAACTAGATCAATTCATCATCTTTTTCGGACTATGTGATTTCATCTGCTACTTGACATTCAAAAGAAATCAAGGGCTGAACCCCTGGATATAAAACAGATATTTTATCATCCATGATTTCCTCATCTGATTGGTGAGAGAGTTTTGTTATCTTGTGATTATCAACTAGAATGTGATCTAAATTCCCTTTCACAATATGAAAATCATCAAAGCATAAGGGCAAAGAATCAATCTGCATCAATTCATCATCTGTTTTAGATTCTATGATTTCAAGATGACTCAGGGAGAGAACTTCTGGATCTGAAAAAGGTTTAGATCATCCCTCTTTTCCTCAACTAACTCATTAGAGAATTCCTCCTCCTTCATATTTGCAACCTTCTTGTAATTCTCTCTTAAGAGTGAAGAAAAATATAGAGGAATGCATTTTTTACTTACTTGACAACTTTCTGCATTTTCTTTCTTACAATTTTGCCCAGCATGCAAAGTTTGGTTGTCATCTTTTCATTTTGACAACTGAGTTTGTTCATCCCAGGAACATAGTGTTGGTTGTTGTTATCACTCTAGTAAATTATTAAGTTGTGGGATTTTGAATTTAAGTCAAATAACTCTAGAGGTAACCACAAACCTACTTGAAACTCTAGGATCTAGCCTTCCTAGGGTTCAGAGAGGGCTCTCTCTTTAAAATTTATCTTTGTTTTATTTGTAGATATTAGGCTAGTTATTAATGGGCAGTTTGGTTTTGATTGATTATGTTGGTGAGAAAAAATCACTAGAAGGGATGAATAGAGGGAAATTTACTTTTCCATTGGGGTATGGAGTCTAAATCAAGCTAGCAGAACTAGGATCAGAGCCTAAAAGGTCAAATGTCTTCAGGGCAAGATAGATAACCCTTGGAGATTATGGGAAAAAAAAATTTGAGGTGATATGATCGGGATAAAGGGCACTTAAGGATCCTTTGATCTGGAAGAGGGAAGTAAAGGGTAGAGGTCAAATGGGAGTGAAAGAAATTAAGAATTCTCAACACCAGAAAACAGAAGAAAACAAAGAAATGACAACTAGTTAAAAACATGGTGCTTTTAACATGTCCTGTAGTAATACTCCTAGTTGTACATTCAAATTTAGAATTAAAACACAGATATATGCATGTAAAAAAGCAAGATTACAAATGACAAGTTTAGAGAGTACTTCACTACATATTGCTTATCACAGGGATCCTAAAGTATGATTCCAAAGAGGTGATCCAGTCTGCTACCCAAAGTTGAAACACACAGCCCTCAAGTCAACAATATGTCTATAATAACCTTCAGCAATTTTATTCCACACTTAATACTTCTAAAGTTGAAGTATTTATACAAAATGTATTAAAAATATCCTAGAAGAGTTCTAGGAATTAACTTAGGAAAAATAAAATAACATTACATAATAAAAGGGACAGTTGCATAACAAATCAGCAAGATGTCCTCTTTTATCCAAAATAAATAGAACTGTTTTGATGACAAGGAGCTATTGGCTGCCTATGTGTCCTGCTTGTTGGATGCTAGAAATTATCTTGCAATCTACTTGCCTTCGCTGATACTCTTTCACTTTATACTCTTTGACACTTATACTCTCTGACCATCATTTTTTACTGTCTTACTGTTGTAAAATATATCTTTTAGCAGTAAAAATCAGCAAACTATTTTTTATTTTCTTTTGATTATCGTGAGGCAAACTGTTTTACTGTTTTTTAACTTCCATTTTTATATCAAATCTGTGAAAGTCTGCCACTCTTTTGCTTTAGGAATTTTCACATTCTTCAACTTCCTGAAATTCTCATAAGCCTCAGTATATCTTGCAAAAGTAGGCTTGATGACAAAGATATGCTTAATTTCATATTGTAAGAAGAATATATCTTCAAAATACTAAAGTAAGACTTT
This sequence comes from Pinus albicaulis, assembly GCA_034641835.2. Taxonomy (NCBI): domain Eukaryota; kingdom Viridiplantae; phylum Streptophyta; class Pinopsida; order Pinales; family Pinaceae; genus Pinus; species Pinus albicaulis. The sequence goes on along the minus strand of CM076572.1, from coordinate 1,087,073,226 downwards.
CCCTGTAGGAGTGCCTTGTGCTGGTGGCTTGTTTACTTTCTCTTTAGCAAACTCCCTGATTTTTTTGTCATATTCCTTCTGTGGCATAAGATTTTCATTGAACACATGTATATCAGGTAAGCCTTTATGTCTAAGATTTGTATACTTTACCATAAATCTAGTTATGGCAGGGTTCATGGCTTCACACTTTTCTTCAAGATTCTTCATCAAGTTCTTTTTAGTGACAACTTTCCTTATTTGTAGGATTGTCTTTGTCCTATCTAATACTTGAAGTTCCTCAAGTTCTTCTTTGTTCTTGCTATTGAGAAATGTTATGAATTTTAATGCATGTTCAGGTTTATCAGTCAATTCATCCTTGGTCTTCTGTATCTCTGCTTGAGCTACCAATAACAATTCTTTCTGTTCAAATATTACTTGAATTGAAGGCCATTTATTATGAATGGCTTCAATGATGTTTTTCCAGAGATGAATTTTGATGTAGGAGATCTGCTCTATGAAATTAAACTCCTTTTGTATATTTTTGGGTTTCTCCCCTAATTGATAGCTTTCTGTTCATGACTTTTGGCATTAATCTAAGATTTTTTATTTCCACTTTTAATATTTTCAATTATCTTGTTTAATCTGTTTATTTCGTTTGTCTTCAAGAACATATCTTCCATTGCTTTTACTATCTGGCTGGCTTCATCTTTATGTTGTACAACCATGGTATAATATTATGTAGCTGAATTGGTGGTAGAAGTCACTGGCACTGCAGTTGCCAGTGCGCCTTTTGGTGCTAAATTTTCTCCTAAAGTAGAAGGCACTGCTGTAGTAATCACTGGGATGACTATAGGAATTGTAGGAATTTCTAGCTCTTTTACAGTCTCTATTTCTTGGACCAGTTTGTCCATTTGTGTTTCCATCTCCTTGATTTGTGATGTCAATTCAAGTATTAGTTTCATCATTTCCTCCTTTTCACTTTGATCTTGGAGGACCTTTTTTGTTTTTGGATGCTCACTTTGAGGAAGTTTGAGTTGTTTCCTCAAAGTTGCTATATCTTCATTCTTTTTCTTAATCAAAAATTTTGTTGCTTGGATGTTTGAAGGGTCATATCCCACCTGTAATACTAGTTCCTCTAAGGCTTTGATCCTTAGGTCCTTGGCATATAGTAAGGCTTTGCCATCTTCATCTAATATTGCATGTTGAGGATGGTATTTTGGAGTTTATTATCACTCATTACTTTAGTTGCCACTGTAGAATATAACATTTCAGAGCTCTGCCTATGGAACTCAATCTGGTCCAACATATGGATTTTTTCTGTGTCTACCTCAAGATCAACCTTTTATAGTCTGATAATGTTTTTGGTACTGAGGTAGTAGGCTGTAGAAATGACATTATCATTTTATTGCTGGAATAATCAAATGCTGATAATAATCTATTATGATTGCCAGGCTTCTGTTTCAAGAATTGAGAGTATATTTCTGTCTTTATCTCTTCATTTTTCTGCTTAATTTTCTTGTACTTCTCTTTGATGTCCAAGTCCTTTTTCTCAGCTGGCTATGAGGAAGAGGCTTCCATGCTGTGTTGTTTCTCAATCATCTATGTGTCATTCTGGTTTACTGGTTTTTCCTTTTAAATTTCCATAAGTGTTTCATTGATTATGGTTGTTGCTATATCATCATTGGTCACTGCAGCATCTGTCTCATCAATATCAATTGTTTCTTTCTCCTTATCAATTGAAATGAGCTTAGGCCTTTTGTTATAGATTATTTTAAATTTAGTCTCAATTGTTGTCTCTACTGTGTAACCTCCTTCTTCCCTGACTCTTTTACTTGATGTTTATGGCTGCTTGACAACTTCTAATGCTCGTGTTGTATCTTTTTGGCTTGCTGCCTTTTTCAAGGTGTTTTCAATCCATTCAACTTGATTGGAAATTTTTTTATTTCAGGCTTTGACTCATGGATAAAGGGTGTTAATTTACATTTGACCCTTAGTTTGCTTAATATCCTTTATGGATCATAATTCCATGGAAAAATCTCTTCAAATCTGAATTCTAATAGCTTCTTTGGCACTTCCTTTTCAGCATCTCTGTGATTGCAGATAAATGGACCAATTTGATTTTTCAACTTAAATTGTGTCTTCTTCTTGGCTGCCATAAAGTTATTTGAATCTGAATTGAGAATATGTCTAAGATATTATAATGAAAAAATTCGCATACACACATGCTTGGGAAACTTGTAGGGTAACAAGTTTGACCCAAAAATCCTTAATTTAGTGTGTTTTTTTTATATAGGTACCAATCCCCAACCTTGTTCTGCTCTGGAAGTTGTAAAATTATTTTCATTTCTTCATTGTTCCTTGGCTGCTATGATTTATTCAATATGGTCATTGCTGGATGAAAAAATAGCTCTGAAAACTCTAAATATGTGAAATCATTACATTCTTTTCTCAGCAATGAAGTCCAAATAATAATTGACAGAGGTTTTCCCTCTACATCCATTTTTTGCAAAGTGACTGGAAATTTTTCTACTTGAAAGAACAGGAAAAAATGAAAAGGATAAGAAGTATATCTAAATACTCTTTCTGTGGGTAATTTAGTCAACTGGTAGTGGATGGTATCTGCTATGAAACCAGCATAGTAAAAAATGACTGATGGAGGTTGACCAGGAGACATGGTGGACAAGAAACCAAGAATATATTCATCAGTATACTCATCTGTAAAATATCCAAGGATAAAATATAGCATAGAGATAATATGTCTAAAACCTTCAGGAAATTTAGATGTGGAGTATGGAGGACTTATCTTTGGAGTATCAACATGAGAAGGCATAAAATTCTGAAAGATCATGAACCTTTTAGGGAAATATAAGCCAAGGTATATCTGAGTTAAGGCCTCTATAGACAAGGGGACTGCTTGGGGATCAGGCTGCAATTGTAGCATTTGATTAATAGATTAGGCTATAATAGTGAAAAGTATCTCTTTATCAGCATTTACTACAGCCCTTTGATCTAGTTCATAATATTTTTGACACAGTCTTATGACTTCTTGACCTGGGTGGGTTAAGGGAACTATATATTTGGGTAAATGTGTTTTCCAAATAGGAATTTCATCTTTGTCTAGATAGTTTTCATAACACAAGTTGTGTATATCTAACAAATTGAATTCAAAAACAGGATCATCAATTTTATAGTCAAGATCAGTCAGAGGAATGCTTCCTATAGCAACCACATGTGGTTGAAGGGGGTTTACTTTTATAGCAGATTTGGCAGCAATGGCTAGGGTAGGCTTAAGGGCTTTGGATCCCTCATATTTTGCTTCTTTAGGTCCTTCAGGTCTGTTGGTGTTCTATTCTTTAGGCATTTTTAGGTAACTAATTCAAGATTAGACTGTTTGCAGGAGTTTTTATATTAAACAGAGAGGAAACTGAGAAATTTAGGCCAAGGATGGCTTCTTTTGGGCTTTTTTCTCAATTAGGTTTTTTCTGAGGATATAAAACTGGCATAAACATAAAACAAGGGTTTTTTGAGTGTGTTTTGGCTGAGAAAGTAAGAATTTAGGGTATTTCAGAGGTTTTAGCTTTTCAAATATTTGAATTTGAACCTTAAACTGTGAATTTTGAGCAAATTTTCTTGAAAAGGAGAGCAGAGGAAAACAGGGTTTCCTAGGAAACTTTTGCTAGGGTTTGGCCTATTTTTTGTGATTTTGGGCCATTCAGTTTGGTCAATTTTGTAAATAAAAGGATTGGCTTCTTTAAAGACAATTTGAATTCAATATGCAGGTTTAAATTCTTTGAAAAATACTTTTAAGTGCAAGAATTTGACTATAAATAGGGTTTTACAAGTTCCTGTCTGAAATTTTGGCTTTGGCGGCTTTTTAGAGTAGTGAAAAATTCTTCAACAATCTTTAATGGTGGATTGTGGTCAAATCTGATTTTTTGGTCAAAAAATTGGTAAGCAGGGGCTTGAGAATGTTTAACACAGTCGGGAGCAAAGCGGAATGGTCTACACTGTGCAAATAATGAAATAAAATGCATGTTCCCAAGGTTTTAACCATAGATTTGGTCATATTTAATCAACATTTAATGCAAGTCCCGTCATGGCAGGAGGTGGTTTCGGGATTTTAATGAAAACCAGATAGTGGATACCGCATAGGATTCTGGCAATAAGCGGGTTTGTTCTGAACGAACGCGATCCAACAGATTTTTGACACATCAAGGAGGGAGAAATGGCCAATACCACCCATTTCGCATTTGATTTGAGATTTGGAAAACATTACTTTTTCCGTGCGATATTTCTTTTGGGCTGTCGGATCTAGAAATCGAGTGCAAAGGGTCAAGATTGGCTTGGAAGGTGCGGCCAAAGGAAATAATGGGACCAGGAAAATTATGTATGCGGATGGTTAAAATAGGCTTTAAACCTTTGTATTTTTCAATGGGTAAAGGTTTTAAAGCATATATAGGTGAGGTTATATATATAGGCAGAATGGTGCATATATAAAGCAAAAGTTTTATATAAACGTGGGGATAGGCGGATATGGATAAGGGGTGGGGTTAAGTTTTATTAAAAATAAACCTTAGTCTATCTCAATAAAACTTAGGGTTATCAAATTATAAGGGGGAGTAATATGTTTTTATTCAAAACATTTGTGATATGCCCGAATAAAACACATTTGGTGCAGTTTGTAATCTATTATATATTTTTAAACCTTTTGAATGATTTAATAACCATAGGGGGCGGGATATTTGTTTAGAAATAGTTTTAGACCAAAGGGGATTTTATTTGGGTTTTAATTTAACACATGGGTAATAACTTTGGTCTAAAATATTTATAATAGTGGGTTTTGGGGGGGTATTTAGATATAGGAAGTTAAATAAGTAGGATAAGGTATTATTTAGGGTTTTAATAAAATATGTTTAAAGTTAATATGAAAGGGGGATGGAGTGTACACAAAAATACATAAATCACTAAGTAAAGTGTAAAAGTAAAGCAAAGCTCATCTTTTTATCATGTCACCAATACTTAGGATAAAGTACTTTTGACTATTTTTGTATGTTTCTGAATGCAAGAAGTTAATTAGATGGGTTTTTATGCTTCATTAAGTAAGAATGAGTCTTTACTTACGAAAAGGAGCTATAATGTATGAATGAAGGATGAAATAAATGATAAATGGGGATTTAACTTAAGAACTCAACATTTTCAACTAACCAGTCATCGAGCCTTAGGTCCGTACCAACAAAAGTCAGAGCATTGCTCTAAGCTTGTTTGACTGATAGCCTAGAATACTGAATACTAATAGGGGAGGGGAAATTAGTGATTTTCCCCTATGATCAATATTACATGCTTTCTCCACTACTTTCTACCTACACAGCCTTATTCTAATATTTTTTCTTCATTTTGCAAGTGCATTTAGGCTTGCAACCATGGAAAATTTATCCTTTTAAAGCATAAAATATGTAAATCTACCTTATTTAATCTGCGGGCTTAGATTAAACTGTTGAGCTCCTCATTATTCTCTATCTATCTACTGATTTGTCAAGATTAAACTGTCTAACAAATATTTATTCACTATCTGAAACATGAAATTGAAAACATTACAAGTCAATATTAAGCAGTTTAATTCATCATGGATTATGGCATTTATTGACACTCTGCCATAATCATTTATTCTTGTAGTAAAGTAAAGTAGTGGCATTTGGACTTGCTCACTTTAAGGTCTTATTTTCATCTCTTTTCTTTTGGGGTCTATATTTTTCTAAGTCCTTTGATTTTTCTTTTAGGACTTTTTACCCTCTTTTATATATATATATATATATATATATATATATATATATATATATATATATATATATATATATATATATTCAAAATATGGGAAAACAACTTGCAGGTTGAAAGGTATGTACATATTTACAAGACCATCAAAGTCAATTCAAAAATTATGAATCCTATTATTATAGGACCCTAACAGTGGCTCCACTTTGGGATGGCATTTCCTGGTGAAAAGTCAAGAACTTTGAGATCTAGTAGCCTTTGATTGTTGACTATTATGTTCCTGTAAGTGTCTCCTATTTTCTGTAATAACTCATATTTATGACCTTTTACCCTTCAAAGATTAGGGCCTTCGCTCCGGGATTCAACTCTATAAGGCAAACATCCAACCCAATCTAAACTTTGCAATGTATATGTACAATGATCAAAGTGAATAAAAACTAACTTTTTGTTAATTCAGGGGAGTAGTAGTGCTTCAACATTCTACCATTGACTGGTCCTTCTTGTAAATTTGTTCCATCCAATTCTTTCAAAAAGAATGCATTATTTCCTCTATATTCATAAATTACATAAGATCCATTCCATAGGAAATTGAATTTCCCATGTTTACCTTTTTCTTCTTTCCTAGAATCCCACTTTAACACTTTATATCCAATGTAAAATTTATCCTCTTTGGTCTTTAACACTTCTTCCCTTGTTTGTTGCAAGTGAATATTCTGGTTAATCCTTCTCTACATATCATTAGTTTCAACTTGTAATTCTTGGATAATTTTCATCACTGACACTCCTAAGGAGAATGGAAAAACATCATCCATTCCATAAACAAGCTAATAAAGAGATGTACCAATGGAATTCTTAGTTGTAAGTCTATCTGCCCATAAGGCATTGACTAACTTTCTATTCTAAGATTTCTTGTTATATTCCAGTAGTTTTTTAATGATATTTACAAGAATTTTTTTTGAGTATTCAGCTAGGCGATTAACCTGAGGGTAATATGGAATTTGTGGCAAAAGGAAATAATCTCTTTGGATTTGAATGATGTTGCATTAGCAATAATAATATTCTGTGGACATCCAAATCTTGAAAGAATGTTATTTTCTAGGAGGGCTACAATGACTGTGTCAGTGGCTTTTTTGGAGGGTATGGCTTCAATCCACTTTGTGAAATAATCAATGGTAGTTAAAACACACCTATTTTGGCCTGAGGATGGAGGGTGAATTTCACCTATGAAGTGTAAACCCCATTGTTGAAATGGCATCTTAGTTGAAATAGGCTTTAGAGGTAGGGGTAACAATTTTTTCTTGCCTTCAAAAATTTGGCATTAGTGACAAGAAGTCACATAATTTTTAACATCAGTGAACAAAATAGGCCAGAAAAAACCTAGCTCTATGGATCTTATCAGCAGTAGTTTTCCAATATAAATGCACTCCACAGTCACTTGCATGAAACTCTTCAAGAATTTTATCACCTTCTTCCTTTAGTAAACAATTCAGCAAAATTACACTATGATCTCTCCAAAAGAGTACATTATCTAAGATATAAAATCTTACTACTTTAAGTTTTAGAAATCTAGCTTTAGTTATTGATAATCTAGGGGGAGCTTGTAAATTTGATAGTACAAAGATGATATCTGAATACCAAGGTGAATTTGAGAAGGCTTCACTGATCGTTGGAGTCACCATCTCTTCATGGTCATCGACCTGAGCCATAAAATTTATATCTAAGGCATTACAGTTGGATTCAGCCATAAGTCTGGCTAATCCTTGACCCTTGAGGAGTTTTTTGGGTTTCATTTCTATGTCATATTCTAGGATAGTGGAAATCCACTTACCTCTTCTTCCATCAAGACCATCCTGAGTAAGAATTTCTTTTACTACAGAATTAGCGACATAGGCAATTGTGTCTAAATAGAGAATATACACCTTGAAGTATTTTATAGCCTTTACCAAAGCTAAGGCTTGTTTTTCCACTATGTTATATTTCAAAGGGGAATCTATAAGGGTTTTACTGAAGAAAGCTATAGGTCGTTCAAATCCTTGGTCATTTTCTGCAGTAAAACTGCAACAATGGTATGTTTTGAAGCAAATGAAAAGATTATGAAGTCTTTCTTAAAATCAGGACTTATCGAGACTGGAGTTTTGGTTAAGGCTATTTTTATGGATTTGAAAGATTGTTTAGCTTCAACAGTCCATTTAAGAATTGAATCTTTTTTGAGCATGTTATTCAATTCTCTAATTATTTCTGCTAAGTTTGAAATGAATCTTTTTAAAAAATTTATCTTACCTACGAAAGCTTGTAACTCTTTGATAGTTCTAGGTGGAATAATGTTCAGAATTGCTTCTATCCTAGCAGGATCAGTTCTAATTCCTTCTTTTGAGATTATATTCCCCAGTAAATTACCTTCTTCTAGTCCAAATAGACTTTTCTTGGGATTTAGAGAGATGCTAAATTTCCTACATTTAATGAAAAATTGTCTCAAATGATCCAAATGTTCATTATTTGTTTTGGAAAAAATAGTAATTTCATCTAAATAAATTACAAAAAAATCATGAATCTCCTTTGCAAAGGCTATGTCCATAGCCTTTTGAAAGGTTGCGCCTGAATTCATTAGTCTAGAAGGAATTTTTACATACATAAAAGTGCCCCAAGGAGTGGTGAAAGCTGTTTTAGCCTGATCTTATTCTTGGACTAGGATCTAGTTATATCCTAAAAAGCCATCTAACAAAGAAATTCTAGAAGAACCTACTACCTTTTGTAATATATGGTCCATATTAGGTAAAGGGTAGTTATCCTTCAAGGATACCTTGTTAATATTTCTAAAGTGAACACACAATCTAATTTCACTTGTTTGCTTTCTAATGGGAACTAGGTTTGAAACCCAATCAAAGTATCTGATTGTTGCAATGATATGGGCATCATACATTCTTTTAACTTCCTTTTCTATCAAAGGTAATGGTACAGGGTTAATTATCCTCAACTTTTGTTTAAATGGTTTTTGACCTTATTTTATTGGAATTTTGTGTTGGATTATGTTTGTATCATAAGATTTTAAATCCTCATAACTCCAAGCAAACACATCCTGATATTCCTTTAAAAGTTCAATATATTTATCCTTTTCTTTTTGAGGCAAAATATTGGAAATTTTTATCATTTTACGTTTCAATTCTGTACCAATATTACACTCTTCTATGTGAGATCTTACTGGCTCCATTTTTTGTTTGTTAGCTACGTCATTAGAGTCAAAAATATATTCTAAGGGTGTTAATAATTTAGGTAATAAATTATCTTTGAGGTTTAAAATGTCAAATTCATCATCCATAATTTCTTCAATTTCTACTTTCTCTAAGCTATCTATGTCAGCTTGAGTAAATCTAGTTGGTTTATCAAACTTTATTCTATTTACATTTGTGTCATTTGATTCTATTTCAAAATTCAAATCATTATCTATTGTACAATCAGTATCTATCATCCAATTTTGAAATTCTCCTTCATTGTTCAAAAACATGTAAATTTGTTCATCCTGAGAAAAAATCTGCCAATACTTAAGATTATCTGGAATTATTGGCCCATGCTTGACTTTAGCAGTATATCTGTGATTTGGTTGGAATGGTAAATTTCATGTACTAGCAAAGGTAGCTAGACAATGAGCTTGTATATTTTGTTTTCTAGGTAGAGTAGTAAATTTACATTCCAATAATTCATCAATTAAATCTAGCACAATGTCTTTGTATCGACCTAGTCTTGGATTATGAACAGAATAATCTCCGTTTATTTGTTTTATGTTAATTCAGAATCTCCCATGATTAAAATTCATTTTCCTCCTAAATTTCTAATAATTTGAAGTCCTAGAATTAAGGCTTCATACTCAGCCATGTTGTTTGTACATTTGAAATTAAGCATGAAAGCATGGCCTTCTGAGTGATTGTTTTCCATGTTTGTTATCCAAACTCCTGCTCCTGCTCCTAATTTTTTAACTGAGCCATCAAATTCTAAATGCCATAGGTATTGATGAAAGATATTATCATTTTTTGGTTCTTTCTTTTTGTCAATTAGTTCAGTTTGGATTTTTTCAGTTTCAAAGTTACACATAATAAAAGAATCAAGCTATGTTGATGTAGTGTAAATTGAAAAATTTATAGATCTTTCAGCACTACTAACCATATACTTCATCAATGTTTCTCTATATAACTTTTTAGGTTGACCAAACACTGTGATAGTAGCATAACTCATGTCCAGTTGTAGAGATCCCTGCAACTTTGCTCCCCATGAGCGAAAAAGTAACATCACATATTTAGGGGGGATATCAGCTACTACAATGTCCATTAATATGCTCTTACTAGGGTATTGAACTAATGTTACACATAAGTCTTTGATTAATCCCATACATTTAACCTTACTTGAGTCAAAAGAAAACAAATGTTTGTAAAGCCTTGTTATTTCTAGATTTAGAGTTTCCATAATGGCTTTAGGTATTAAATTGTGGGAAGCTCCAGAATCTAGCATAGAGTTATGTAGAATTTTATCATGAATGGTAAGACTAATATAAAAAGGAGGGACTGCTCCATCTGAATGTTTTCCATTCACATCTGGGCCAAAGATCAATTCCAGTTGATCATCATTCAAATTAATAGAATCTTCACCATCATTCATATTCAATGTTTCAGTTATAGTTGATTTGTATAAGTCATGTTTCACCAATTCAGTTAATGGAATTGGTATTTTCAACTTAGCAATTTCCGTTTGAATATTAAATATAAGTTAAGACTTACTAATTTGAATTAGTTCTTCTTTATTAACTATTGTTTGGCTTGGTATATCTTGATTTTCTACAATTATGTTTTTATTTTCAATTGGTTTAATAATATCTGTCTGAGTTTCCTGTTTTTTACTGCTTCTAATTTTATTTCCAGGTGTCGTTTGAGAGACAGTAGAAATTTTTTTGGAATTAGAACTAAAAGAAGGTGTTTTTGAATTATCAGTTTTGGAATTTATTGATTTAGGATCAGCAAAAGGTGTTTTAGGATCTAAATTTGTTGATTTAACTGAATTAGAGGCTTTAGCTACAACAGATTTATGTGTGTCTTTTGAGGCTTGAGCCACTTCATCAGTAATATCAACAATTTTAGGACTAGATGCTTTTTTAGGACTAGAAATGTTTTAGGGAGAATTGGAGCTTTGCTTGTTTTCCCTTGGGAGAATTTGCAAAACTTTTGTTTTTCGAGCTTATATTGTTTTCCTATTCTTATTTTGGGAAGTTTTTTTAGTAGAAGACTCATTATTTTTCTTATTTCTGAGGTTATACTCACTATGTATTTCATTTATGGTAAATTCATAACCCTGTTTATAATCAAAAGATTCACTGGATTCTAATTTAAGCTGTTGAAGCTCAAACAATTCTTGATCTTCCTAAGTGAGGAAAATAGTAATGTCATCATATATTCCCATCAAATGATTCATTAAATCCTCATCTTCATCATTATTCTGAGAACTTTCAACATAGTTCTCTTGGAATGGTGGCCTTATTGTTTGATCTTAGCCTGTTTCTTTTGCTTTTCCCTCATTTATGTTTTTTCTAAAGTTGGGATTTCTGATTAATTGGTTATTATCCCAATGGGGTCTTTTCTCTATATTATCTAGTCTATCCATCACTCTTTCTAAGGTTTTGGCTAAGCTATATATTTTTGCATCTGAATTTGAATTTTCTTCTTTGATAGTCACCCTTCTTTCATTTATGAGTCTATCTTTTTTGCTAATATGTTTATTTCTACACTAACAGCATCTCATTGCATTTTTTCTAAGTTGTTTGCATCTCTATCCCTTAATTGATAAGCCATATATGCATCAAATCCATCAAGGAATTTGAGCATAACATAATAAGGAGTAGGTTTAAGAGTTGCAGGAATATAATTATAGACACTATTATACCTAGTGAAGTAATCTTGAACTAACTCATTTGGGGCTCTTTTTAATGCATCATATTTAGATAATATTTGAACGGGGTTCTTTTTCTTTTCCCATTTATTAAAAAACGTTGTAAAAAATACAACTAAATCAGTTATGCTACCAGAAGCTTGATCTTTAAACCATTTCTTTACTTCTCCAGTCAATTTTTTCTGCAAACAATCTCATTTGAACATCTGAGTAATCTATTTCATAAATTTCAAAGAATTTTGTGATTTTAGTTATGTGTTTCTGAGCAGTATATTGTGTAGTACCATCAAATAGTGGTATTTTGTTTTGATAATCTTGAGGCATGTCATGCAATTGTCGAGGTAAGAAAAGGGGAGCGTATCTAGCAACCATGGCTAAAAACTTAGTTTGACTAGAAGATCTAGTAGAAGAACTTGGAGCTATGCTGGAAATGATAGCTGATGAACTAAAAACTATACCAGAAGTGATGGGAAGTGATATTGGGATATGAGTGGAGCTACTAGGAAATGAGAATGATGATTTGAAAAATCAGATGGTAAACTAGTGGGTATAGTGGATTAAGTAGATGGTGGAAAAAGTATTCTTGGCTGCAAAGGTAGTCTAGGGATAAATGAATCTGTGGATGAGTTGGGAGTAGTATTTATATATTATGTAACAACATACAGAGAAGAATCTGCAACTGATATTATTGTGGTGTGTAATGGAGAAACTAGGGGTGTGTTTGCATAAGTAAAAAACTTAGCTAATTCAATAGCCTCATCAATATCATTAAGAATTGTAACATTAATTTCTTCGATTTTAGTCTGATATTCAGTTTTCTTTGATTTAGATCTTGCTGTAATAATTTTACGTTTTTAATTCAAGAATGAAACAAAATCAGGGTCTAAAATAGTAGTTTTTAAATCATTTTTAGATTTGGTTTTAAATAAGGAATGCTCGAATTTCAGATCAAAATCAATATCTTGAAGACTAACTAATTCTTGAGGTAATTAATTGAATCTTATTAATGATACTTCAGCTTCTAAGTTTTCTGTTTGTTTTTTCTTTTTTCCAATTCAGTCTGGGTTATCTACTATGAAAACAGGTTTAGGATCAGGGTTAGACCTGGTATAGTAGGTTTTCCTAGAAGCCAAAATCACAATTCTTCAATACCCACAACCTATAAAAATATGAATAAAATAATTTTCCTTCAAGACAAATTTTATGACTGAGGATTGGTTAAGTCCCCAATATGGTCACCAGTATGTTTTCACTCTAGTAAATTCTTAAGTTGTGGGATTTTTGATTTAAGTCAAAGAAATATAGAGGCAACCACAAACCTACTTCAAACTCTAGGATCTAGCCTCCCTAGGGTTCAGAGAGGGCTCTCTCTTTAAAATTTATCTTTGTTTGATTTGTAGATATTAGGCTAGTTATTAATGGGTAGTTTGGTTTTGATTGATTGTGTTGGTGAGAAAAAATCACTAGAAGGGATGAATAGAGGGAAATTTACTTGTCCATTGGGCTATGGAGTATAAATCAAGCTAGCAGAACTAGGATTAGGGCCTAAACAGTCAAATGTCTTCAGGGCAAGATAGATAACTCTTGGAGATAATGCGAAATTGTTTTTTGAGGTGATATGATCAGGATAAAGGTCACTTAAGGATCCTTTGATCCGGAAAATGGAAGTAAAAGGTAGACGTCAAATGGGAGTAAGAGCAATTAAGAATTCTCAACACCAGAAATTAGAAGAAAACAAAGAAATGACAACTAGTTAAAAACAAGGTGCTTTTAACATGTCCTATAGTATACTCCTAGTTTTACATTCATATTTAGAATTAAAACACAGATGTATTCATGTAACAAAGAAAGATTACAAATTACAAGTTTAGAGAGTACTTCACTCCATATTTCTTATCATAAGGATCCTAAAGCATGATGCTAAAAAGGTGATCCAGTCTGCTACTCAAAGTCGAAACACACAGCCCTCAAGTCAACAATATGTCTATAATAACCTTCAGTAATTTTATTACACACTTAATACTTCTAAAGTTGAAGTATTTATTCAAAATGTATTACAAATATCCTAGAAGAGTTCTAGGAATTAACTTAGGAAAAATAAAATATCATTACATAATAAAAGGGACAATTGCATAACAAATCAGCAAGTTGTCCTCTTTTATCCAAAATAAATAGAACTATTTTGATGACAAGGAGCTATTGGTTGCCTATGTGTCCTGCTCGCTGGCTGCTACATATTATCTTGCAATCTACTTGCCTTCGCTGATACTCTTTCACTTTATACTCTTTGACACTTAGACTCTTTGACCATCATTTTTTATTGTCTTACTGCTGTAAAATATATCTTTTAGCAATATAAATCAGCAAACTATTTTTTATTTTCTTTTGCTTTTCTTTTGACTGTCTTGAGGCAAACTATTTTCCTATTTTTTAACTTCCATTTTTATATCAAATCTGTGAAATTCTGCCACTCTTCTACTTTAGGAATTTTCACATTCTTCAACTTCATGAAATTCTCATCAGCCTCGGTATATCTTGCAAAAGTAGGCTTGATGACAAAGATATTCTTAATTTCATGCTATAAGAAGAATAAATCCTCAAAATACTGAAGTAAAACTTTCCCTGTAGGAGTGCCTTGTGCTTGTCGCTTGTTTACTTGTTCTTTAGAAAACTCCCTGATTTTTTTGTCATAGTCCTTCTGTGGCATAAGCGTTTCATTGAACACATGTATATTAGGTAAGCCTTTTCATCTAAGATTTGTATACTTTACCATAAATCTCTTTATGGAAAGTTTTAGGGCTTCACACTTTTCTTCAAGATTCTTCATCAAGTTCTTTTTAGTGACAACTTTCCTAATTTGTAGGATTGTCAAAAATACCTTCTAAGGGTGTTAATCCTTTAGGTAAGAAAATATCTTTGAGGTTTAAAATGTCAGATTCATCATCCATAACTTCTTCAATTTCTACCTTCTCTAAGCTATCTATGTCAGCTTTAGTAAATCTACTTGGTTTATCAAAATTTATTCTATTTACATATGAGTTATTTGAATCTATTTCACAATCCAAATCATTATCTATTGTACAATCAGTATCTATCATATAGTTTTGAAATTCTCCTTCATTGTTCAAAAACCTATAAATCTGTTCATCCTGAGAAAAAATTTGCCAATACTTAAGATTATCTGGAATTATTGGCCCATGCTTGACTTCAGCAGTATATTTGTGATTTGGTTGGAATGGTAAATTACATGTACTAGCAAAGGTATCTAGAGAATGAGCTTGTATATTTTGTTTTCTAGTTATAGTAGTAAATTTACATTCTAATAAATCATTAATTAAATCTAGCACAATGTCTCTGTATCAGCCTAGTCTTGGATTATGAACAGAATAATCTCCATTTATTTGTTTTATGATTAATTCAGAATCTCCCATGATTAAAATTCGTTGTCCTCCTGAATTTATAATAATTTGAAGTCCTAGAATTAAGGCTTCATACTCAGCCATGTTGTTTGTACATTTGAAATTAAGCCTAAATCATGGCCTTCTGAGTGATTATTTTCTATGTTTGTTATCCAAACTCCTGCTCTTGCTCCTAATTTTTTAACTGAGCCATCAAATTCTAAATTCCATAGGGATTGATGAAAGATATTATCATTTTTTGGTTCTTTCTTTTTTTCAATTAGTTCAGTTTGGATTTTTTTCAGTTTCAGAGTTACACAGAATAAAAGAATCAAGATGTGTTGGTGTAGTGTAAATTGGAAAATTTATAGGTCTTTCAACACTACTGACCATATACTTCATCAATGTTTCTCTATATAACTTTTTAGGTTGACCAAACATCATGATAGTAGCATAAATCATGTCTAGCTGTAGATATCCCTACAACTTTGCTCCCCATGAGCGAGAAAGTAACATCACATATTTAGGGGGGATATCATCTACTACAACGTCCATTAATATGCTCTTACTAGGGTACTGAACTAATGTTACACATAAGTATTTGATTAATCCCAAACATTTAACCTTAATTGAGTCAAAAGAAAACAAATGTTTGTAAGGCCTTGTTATTTCTAGATTTAGAGTTTCCATAATGGATTTAGGTATTAAATTGTGGGAAGCTCCAGAATATAGCATAGCATTATGTAGAATTTGATCATGAATGGTAAAACTGATATAAAAAGGAGGGAATGTTCCATCTGAATGTTTTCCATTCACTTCTGGGGCAAAGATCAACTCTGGTTGATCATCATTCAAATTAATAGAATCTTTACCATCATTCATATTTAATGTTTCAATTATAGTTGATTTGTATAAGTCATGTTTCACCAATTCAGTTAATGGAATTGGTATTTTCAACTTAGAAATTTCTGTGTGAATATTAAATATAGGTTGAGACTTACTAATTTGAATCAGTTCTTCTTTATTAACTGTAGTTTGGATTGGTATATCTTGAGTTTCTATAGTTATTTTTTTATTTTCAATTGGTTTAATAGTCTCTGTCTGAGTTTCCTGTGTTTTACTGCTTCTAATTTTGTTTGCAAGTGTTGTTTGAGAGACATTAGATTTTTTTTCAGAATTAGAACTATCAGAAGGTGTTTTTGAATTATCAGTTTTTGAATTTATTGATTTAGGATCAGCAGAAGGTGTTTTAGAATCTAAATTTTCTGATATAACTAAATTAGAGGCTTTAGCTACAACAGATTTCTGTGTCTTTTTGAGGCTTGAACCACTTCATTAGTAATATCAACAATTTTAGGACTAGATGCTTTTTGAGGACTAGAAATGTTTTGGGGATAATTAGAGCTTTGCTTGTTTTCCCTTTGGATAATTTGCAAAACTTTTGTTTTTGGAGCTTCTACTGTTTTCCTATTCTTATTTTGGGAAGTTTTTTTATTAGAAGATTCATTATTTTTCTTATTTCTGAGGTTATACTTACTATGTATTTCATTTATGGCAAAGTCATAACCCTGTTTATAATCAAAGGATTCACTGGATTCTAATTTAAGCTGTTGAAGCTCAAACAATTCCTGATATTCCTGAGTGAGGAAAATAGTAATGTCATCATCTATTCCCATTAAATGATTCATTAAATCCTCATCTTCATCATTATTCTGAGAAATTTCACTATAGTTCTCTTGGAATGGTGGCCTTATTGTTTGATCTGGGCCCGTTTCTTTTGCTTTTCCCTGATTTATGTTTTTTCTAAAGTTGGGATTTCTGATCTGTTGTTGATTATCCCAATGGGGTATTTTCTCTATATTATCTAGTATATCCATTATTATTTCTAAGGTTTTGGCTAATCTATCTATTTTTACATCTGAATTTGAATTTTCTTCTTTGATAGTCACCCTTCTTTCATTTCCGAGTCTATATTTTTTAGCTAATATGTTTATTTCTACACTAACAACATCTAATTGCATTTTTTCTAAGGTGTCTGCATCTCTTTCCCTTAATTGATAAGCCATATCTGCATCAAATCCATCAGGGAATTTGAGAAGAACAGAATAAGGAGTAGGTTTAAGATTTGCAGGAATATAACTATAGACACTATTATACCTAGTGCAGTAATCTTGAACTAACTCATTTGGGGCTCTTTTTAATGCATCAAATTCAAATAATATTTGAAGGGGGTTCTTTTTCTTTTCCCATTTATTAAAAGCGTTGTAACAAATACAGCTAAATTAGTTATGCTACCAGCAACTGGATCTTTAAACCATTTATTTACTTCTCCAGTTAAAGTTTGAGCAAACAATCTCATTTGAACATCTGAGTAATATATTTCATAAATTTCAAAGAATTCTGTGATTTTAGTTATGTGTTGCTGAGCAGTATATTGTGTAGTACCATCAAACAGTGGTATTTTGTTCTGATAATCTTGAGGAATGTCATGCAATTGTGGAGGTAAGACAAGGGGATCATATCTATCAACCATGGCTAAAAACTTAGTTTGACTAGAAGATATAGTAGAAGAACTTGGAGCCATGCTGGAAATGATAGCTGATGACCTAAAAACTGTACCAAAAATGCTGGGAAGTGATATTGGGATATGAGTGGAGCTACTAGGAACTGTGTTGGGAAAAATACTGAGAGGGGGGGGGGGGGGGTGAATCAGTATTTAGAGCTGACTGAAAACTTTTTACTTTTTCTTTCTCTAAAACCCATATGATACTTTACTGAACCCAACTCGCGTATACACGTGGATATTCTTTATAAAACTTGCGAATTACCAGAGATCTCATCATGCAAATAATTCTTTACTTAGATCATTGCATCATTCATTCATTAGATGTTTACTAAGTAGTAAACATGTGCAGTAAGAACCGAATAAATCATCACACATAAGAAACACACATGAACACTAGGATTTAAGGTGGAAACCCAATACGGGAGAAAACCACCACTGTTGTCGTCTTTGTCTTCAATATTTATTATAAAGAAAACATCTTATAATTTTGTACTGGCGCAGACTCATACCAGCAGCAGGAACCCACGTGCAGAAGGCTACAACCTTCTCTCGTTTACCAGCCTCTCCTGGAAGGGAGCTACAACCCCCTGCTCTCATTTACCAGTCTCTCCTAGAAAGGAGCTACTACCCCCTGCTCTCGTTTACCAGATACCACTGGAAGGGAGCTACAACCCCCTTACTGAAGGCTTCAACCCTCAGCACCATTGCGGACCACGTTTCATCAATTTTCATACTGGATCCAACAGCTTCCATACAACATACCTTGTAAGCCACTTTTTATCAGATTTCAGACTGATCTTCATCATTTCTTTTGTTGATCATCATAGAGATTCATTATTTTTAGATCTAGAGATCTTGACCCTTCATCACATCCACAGGTGCATCACAGACTTAGATCTATCAGAGTTCAATCATGCATATATCTCTAAAAGAGATTTATTGATTAACAACCCTTTCGCATGCACCCCACGTACTCTATTTCTCTTCTCCTTATATAGTTTTTGCCTTTATTAAAACCATGAATCAAAACCACGAACCGCTAATGGTATTCCTAGACGGGGTTAAAATAGATAATCCAGTAGGGTCTCCATATCATGAGTAACTCACACTGTTCTATTGATCTTGGTAATTAAATAATTAATTTAATACTTTTGGGCTTAACTTTAGGATTAAGGTTAACCCTTCGCATCAACGCTTTTCAAACAAATAATCTTATGATAAACCTTTGACCCCAGACACACAAATATAGTCAATAGCCAATCCAATACGCACATGATACCATAAGTAAAATTTGCGCAAGTCCAGCATCCGATCACCGTTAGATTAGCAAGCTTCCAGATCAACGACGTATATGCATATCGCTCGACCTCCAATGCCGACCGTTAACGTGCGATGGCCTGCCGTACTTTGGTTAATCTTCGTGCCTCTTCATTATCGTTCATGCCTCTTCATCAAGCAATCACCGTCCAATGTCTTCCCTTCAGATCGACGACACACAACAATATCGCTTGGCTTCTTTGGTCGAACATTAACGTGCGATGGCACACTTTAATTGGTGGTTTTAGGGGTCCCGCCCATGCCATGCGTCGAATAGTCTATGGAATTTCTCCCAAAATTAAAATACTGCTTGCCCGTCGAGAGCGGTGCGATGGAAACTGGAAACCGCTTTCACTGTTTATTCCACACGTGATTCCTTTCCTTCGCTTGGTGCCGCTAACTCAGCAGTAATATATATTCATATAACCTTTCGGTTATTTTAAAACTTTACACTGCCCCCGTAACATTACTTTTAATCAAATTTCAATGAACTTTTAACCGGGACTTCAATCCTTGACCCCGAGCCCACATCACAGTCGGCCATTTGCGATGTGCGATATGCAATGGCGCGATCAAACATAAAGTGCGCAAATTTAACATTTGCGATTTGCGATGGGATCACATCGCAAATTGGTGATCAAACATATGGCGGAACACTTTGTAATATGCGATGGTGCGATCGTGCGATGGCGCGATGATCGCATATCACAAATATCCACATCAACAAGACATTTAAACTTTAAAACTTGCGATCTTGCGATTTGCACTAAAGTGGTGGGGACCACTTGTCCTCCCTTTTCAGAAATTTAAAGTCTTTGGTTGTTTTATTCAATTTTCTTCTGCAAAAATACTTCGCCCATAACAAAAATTTATTCTCCTCTACAATATTTGGCTGCGGCCCATCAACAATCTGTTCTCTATCTATTTTGCCAATTGATAGTTTAGGTGCTGCTCCTGTCTTTACCTTTGTTCTCTGCAACTTTGCTTTTCTCTATTACATCTGAACTGCTCTGTAGATACATCAGATTTACATCATTAACAAATAGGACAAGTCAGTTTCCATCAAGGACAACTTCATCAAGTAGGTTTCCATCAAGGACAACACTCTACATCATATTGCCAACAAAATGAGAATGATGAATTTGAAAAATCAGATGGTAAACTAGTGGGTATAGTGGATGAAGTGGATGATGGAAAAAGTATTCTAGGCTGCAAAGGCAGTCTAGGGATAAATGAATCTATGGATGAGTTGGGATTAGTATTTATATATGATGTAACAACATGCAAAGATGAATCTGTAGCTATTATTATTGTGGTGTGTAAATGAGAAACTGGGGGTTTGTTTGCAAAAGTCGAAAATTTAGCTAATTCAATAGCCTCATCAATATCCTTAAGAATTGTAACACTAATTTCTTCGATTTTAATCTGATATTCAGTTTTCTTTGATTTATATCTTGCTGTAATAATTTTATGTTTTGTATTCAAGAATGAAACAAAAGTAGGGTCTAAAATAGTAGTTTTTAAATCATTTTCAGATATTATTTTAAATAAGGAATGCTCGAATTTCATATCAAAATCAATATATTGAAGACTAACTAATTCTTGAGGTAATGAATTGACTCTTATTAATTATACTTCAGCTTCTAAGTTTTCTATTTGTTTTTTCTTTTTTTCCAATTCGGTCTAGGTTATCTACTATGATAGCAGGTTTAGGATCCGGGTTAGACCTGGTATAGTAGGTTTTCCTAGAAGCCAGAATTACAATTTTTCAATACCCACAACCTATAAAAATAATCTTGAAATAAAAAGATGAATAAAATAATTTTCCTTCAAGACAAATTTTATGACTGAGGATTGGTTAAGTCCCCAATATGGTCGCCAGTATGTTTTCACTCTAGTAAATTCTTAAGTTGTGGGATTTTGTATTTAAGTAAAAGAACTCTAGAGGTAACCACAAACCTACTTCAAACTCTAGGATATAGCCTTCCTAGGGTTCAGAGAGGGCTTTCTCTTTAAAATTTATCTTTTTTTGATTTGTAGATATTAGGCTAGTTATTAATGGGCAGTTTGGTTTTGATTGATTGTGTTGGTGAGAAAAAATCACTAGAAGGGATGAATAGAGGGAAATTTACTTGTCTGTTCGGCTATGGAGTCTAAATCAAGCTAACAGAACTAGGATCAGGGCCTAAACTGTCAAATGTCTTCAGGGCAAGATAGATAACCCTTGGAGATTATGGGAAATTTTTTTTTGGGGTGATATGATCGGGATAAAGGTCACTTAAGGATCCTTTGATCCAGAAAGGGGAAGTAAAAGTTAGACGTCAAACGGGAGTGAGATAAATTAAGAATTCTCAACACCGGAAATTAGAAGAAAACAAAGATATGACAACTAGTTAAAAACAAGGTTCTTTTAACATATCCTGTAGTAATACTCCTAGTTGTGCATTCATATTTAGAATTAAAAAACAGATGTTTACAAGTAACAAAGAAAGATTACAAATGACAAATTTAGAGAGTACTTCACTCCAGATTGCTTATCAGAGGGATCCTGAAATATGATGCCAAAAAGGTGATCCATTCTGCTACTCAAATTCAAAACACACAGCCCTCAATTCAACAATATGTCTATAATAACCTTCAGTAATTTTATTCCACACTTAATACTTCTGAAGTTGAAGTATTTATACAAAATGTATTACAAATATCCTAGAAGAGTTCTAGGAATTAACTTAGGAAAAATAAAATATAATTACATAATGAAAGGGACAACGGCATAACAAATCAGCAAGTTGTCCTCTTTTTTCCAAAATAAATAGAATTTTTTTGATGACAAGGAGCTATTGGATGCCTATGTGTCCTGCTTTCTGGCTACTAGATATTATCTTGCAATCTACTTGCCTTCGTTGATACTCTTTCACTTTATACTCTTTGACACTTATACTCTTTGACCATCATTTTTTACTGTCTTACTGCTGTAAAATATATCTTTTAGCAATAAAAATCAACAAACTATTTTTTCTTTTATTTTTCTTTGCTTTTGACTGTCTTGAGGAAAAATATTTTACTATTTTTTAACTTCCATTTTTATATCAAATCTGTGAAAGTCTACCACTCTTCTTCTCTAGGAATTTTCACATTCTTCAACTTCCTGAAGTTCTCATCAACCTCGGTATATCTTGCAAAAGTAGGCTTGATGACAAAGAGATGCTTAATTTCATGTTGTAAGAAGAATAAATCCTCAAAATACTGAAGTAAAACTTTCCCTATAGGAGTGCCTTGTGTTGGTCGCTTGTTTACTTGCTCTTTAGCAAACTCCCTGATTTTTTTGTCATAGTCTTTCTGTGGCATAAGCATTTCATTGAACACATGTATATCAGGTAAGCCTTTCTGTCTAAGATTTGTATAATTTACCATAAATCTATTTATGGCGACATTTAGGGCTTCATGATTTTCTTCAAGATTATTCATCAAGTTCTTTTTAGTGACAACTTTCGTAATTTGTAGGATTGTCTCTGTCCTGTCTAATACTTGAAGTTCCTCAAGTTCTTCTCCGTTCTTGCTATTGAGAAATGTTATGAGTTTTAATGTCTGTTTAGGTTTATCAGTTAATTCATCCTTGGTATTTTGTATCTCTGCTTGAGCTACCAATAACAATTCTCTCTGTCCAAATATTACTTGAATTCAAGGCCATTGATTATGAATGGCTTCAATGATGTTGGTCCAAAGATGATTTTTGATGTAGGAGATCTACTATGTGAAAGTCAACTCCTTTTGTAGATTTTTGAGTTGCTCCCCTAATCTGATAGCTTTCTGTTCATGATTTTTGGCATTAATCTGAGCTGTTTTATTTGCACTTTCAAGATTTTCAATTATCTTGTTTAATATGTTTATTTCGTTTGTCTTCAAGACATATCTTCCATTTCTTTTACTATCTAGATGGCTTCATCTGTATGTTGTACTACTGTGGTAGAAGATTCTGTAGCTGAATTGGTGGTAGAAGTCACTGGCACTGCAGCTTCTAATGGGTCTTTTGGTGCTAACGTTTCTCCTAAAGTAGAAGTCACTGTTGTAGTAATCACTGGGATGACTGTAGGAATTGTAGGAATTTCTGGCTCTTTTACAGTCTCTCTTTCTTAGACAATTTTTTCCATTTGTGTTTCCATCTCCTTGATTTGTGATGTCAATTGAAGTATTAGTTTCATCGTTTTCTCTTTTTCAGTTTGATCCTGGAGGACTTATTTTGTTCGTGGATGCTCACTTTGAGGAAGTTTGAGTTGTTTCCTCAAAACTGCTATATCTTCATTCTTTTTCTTAATCAAAATTTCTGCTGCTTGGATGTTTGAAGGGTCATATCCCACGTGTAATACTAGTTCCTCTAAGGCTTTGATCCTTAGGTCCTTGGCATATAGTGAGGTTGTGTCCATCTTCATCTGATCTTGCATGTTGAGGATGGTATTTTGGAGTTTATTAGCACTCATTGCTTTAGTTGCCACTGTAGAATATAACATTTCAGAGCTCTACCTATGGTACTCAATCTGGTCCAACTCATGCGTTTTTTCTATGTCTACCTCAAGATCAACCTTTTTATAGTCTGATATTGTTTTTGGTACTAAGGTAGTAGGCTGTGGAAATTAAATCATCATGTTATTGATGGAATAATCAAATGCTGATTGTTATCACCCAAATTATTATTTTTTAAACATTGTATGTCTACACTATTTTTTGTCATAGTTTCAAGTAGGTCTAAAGTCACTTTTATCTTGATAAAGGGTAGGTCATACTTTATTCTGTTTCAAAGGTCATTTTTCAAGTTTAAATAAACTTCTTTAGATTCATTCCATGATAAAAAGGTCATATCATTCATCTAGAGCTCACGTCATTAGTTTTTAGTTTGAAATTCTGTGATTAGCCACAAATCCACAGTTTCATAGCGTGGTCAGTTCAAAAAAGGGGTTTTGTGCTATGAAAGAAATGCTACTTTCCTAGAGCAAAGTGCAAAAAATACACTATGTGCGCTACGAAAGCGCGGATTCTTAGATGTCATGTCAAGAAATCCAGGATTTGTTAGAAATCCGTTAAGAAATGATAAGGTAACGTTATGGTGAGTCAGTGAGAGGTCATACCCAAAGTACTTACCCATTTCATATACATCATAATCATGATAGGGGTTTCATTTAGTTGTAAAAAGGATTTCAAATTCAAAAAAATTGTCTAGTTCAATTATTCTGGTTTTATGCCCCCACTTAACTGTTAAAGCTCTAAAAATTAGAGTTAATCCCATGGTTGTTCTATACCAAGGTTATAATCATACTCAATCAAGTGAGGCTGTTCTATTTTCTCAAGCGAGGCAGTTCTACAGGTTCTGGAAAAAAAAGCATGGCTGAAGAGAAAAAAAATCACAGAGGAGGACATTGTTTGAGATTTGAACCTGAAAGTATGAGGGTTTTAGCTGAAGATTCAAAAATAATGGATGATTTCAGGAAAACAGGTTGTTTGAAGTTCTATGAAAATTTACAAGGTGGGCATATTCAGGTGTCCAAAGAATTTGCACTTCATTTCAGTGGAACAAGCACAAAGGTCGAAATGTTAAACATAACAGTCACACCTGAGATCATAGCTATGGTAACAGAAACACCAAGAGGTCAGGAATATTGGTTTAAGGGATTCAGGTTTGATATGGAAGCATGCAATATATTTATGAAAACATGATATGCAAACATGGACCTGAATAATGAAATTCCCATAAATTGAATCAAAGATAACTATGCAAAAATGTTGTTCAATATCCAAAGATACTTCACATGCAAAGGTAGGTACCACAAAATCTACACTTATCACTTCAAATTTTTGTTACATTTCACAGGTATGATATAACTGGATTTACCATTTTTCTTATATAGAAGTCTTTCCAAAATGGCTGACAAAGTTCAAATGAAATATGATGGCTGTAAAACATCCCTGTTTCACCATGGGTTGATTAGATTATTAGTTTTGAATGAGCTTCAGAAAGTAAATAGGGACTGGTCCTCCTTTTTTTTTATGAGTGGTTTTGATATGGAAGCTCTAACCCCAGCTAAAAAGACTAAGACAAGGGGAAATCTCTCACCACCAGCAAAATCAAGTCAACCACTGGCTACAAAGGCAAAGAGGTTTGTGAAATTGAAACCTAGAAAAAAAAAGTGAAGAACTAGGTAGAGAAGACACTAAAAGCCACCTCACCTGCAAAATAAAGGTTACATGGTAGCAAAGAAACTAAACAAAAACAAGCAATAGATAAGCAAGAAGTTCAGAGAATAACAAGGAGCCAAGCTACAACAACAAAGGGAAAATCAACAATCTTAGGGTCAAGTGACAGCCTAAGGTTGAAAGGAAACTTGGATGATATATTGCATGCAATATACATAGAAGAATCACCCATAGTACAAGCTGATTTCATAGGAATAAATGAAAACAAACAGAAAAAGATAAAATCAACAAATAAGCTGGATTTTAAAGGTGAAAACGCAGCATTTGTTTTCCAAGCCAGGAAGCATGTGAATAGACATTCAAAAAGGATCAAGGAACTTAACACAGAAGTTGAAGAAACCTATGAAATAGCTAAAGTTCCTGAAGAGGTAATTGATTTCTCCTCACCAATAGCATTGTAAGCAGAAAATAGAGTAGTCATAACACAAGAAGAAATGACAAAGCATCAAAACCTAGAGGAGAAGTTGATATTAGAAAACCATGAGATTTCTAGGTTGAAGAAAAGAACTAGAAAACATATCATTGAGAAAGAAAATTTCAAAAGAATGAAAGTTGTTTGGGAAGGTCAAATAGTCTCTAGATCAGAAATCCCAAGCAGTGAAGAACAATTCTTCACATGGACAGTCCTAGCTATTAAGGAAGCAAATTTTATGAGAGTGATCAACACTCATTTAAGAACTAGCAACAAAAATCTAAAGAGCCAAGTGAGAGATCTACAAATACAGTTGAAAGAGTGTCAAGAAGAATTGAAAAAGCAGTGAAACAGAGTAACAAATATATAAGATAAACTCAGATGAAAAATGAAGGTTAAATTTGATGAAGAATATATTTTCAGGGTTATTTTGTTGTAGGCTTTGAAACAATATCACTGTCCTTAAGTTTGAGTATCCCCTTATCACAAATTAAAAAAAATAAAAAATAAAAAAATTCAACAAAATTGCTTACACAACAGTTTCGTAGCGCAGATAGTGCAAATTTGATGAAACGCGCTACGAAACTGTTGAAGCAGTCATTTCATCATTTTTCATAGCAAATTTTGTAGGAATTTTTGTGAGTTTGGTTTTGAAACTTCTTGTGGGAATGTGTCAAGTGAAGATAAAGGCTATCATGAAAGAAAAAGATTGAAATTTTTTGAAGAAAGGAGCTAAAACCCTGCGCTGTGAAACTGTGTTGTTTTTGTAGCGCAAGTCTATTTTTAGTTTTTTACACAATTCGAAACTAAAGTTTTGGACAGCTGGCACAAAAAGAGGATATATGCACATGTTCTAATTTTAGAAAATAGATGGCATCCAAATTATGGTGTATAGAGGGTCAGAATGTATCTTCCTAGAACATAGGAGAATAAAATCATCAACAACATGTTCACATCAAGATTGGGAATCATCATCCAAATTTGACTTCATGGAAAAGAAAGTGGCATAAGATGTAATGAAGACTAGATAAGGTTGTTAGGAAGGAAATTAAAGAGTTTTAGTCCTACTTGGAATATGACTACTCATTAGGGTTCTAATTGCCAATTTGTAATAAATATCATGTTTCATGATTAGGAAAGGTGTCAAACACTATGAATTCTGTGTCTTTAGTGGAGGATAAGAGAATCCTATATTGTAAATGATCTATAAAGAGTATGAGGTCGAAATACACAAGGTTGAACATTTTGCTAGCAAAAAGATTGTGTTTTGTAATTGGATGTTTACAGCTTAATACAAAGTTTCTACTTAGACAACTCAAGATTCATAAGGAGTTCTTATATGTTCTTGTTTTGATGGCATATTATAAATATTCCATTGCAGTGGTGTTTACTTATGATGCTCATAATTCATCAATGATGCTCTGACTTCTTTCATAGATAAACTGATTGTGCGTTTCACTGTTCTACATTTTTATTCCTTGACTTGAACTCTGAATTCCTTGACTTCCATGCTAGGTAGATTATTTTGGTTTTGCTGAAATTATCATGACTCTATAAGCCCAATGATTCCTAGCTAATGTGATTTACAACCAGATATATCATTTATCTATTTTTACCTCATATAGAGTTAGCCATCTACTTATTTATCAAAAATCATAAACCATTGAGAGAGCCCTCTCAGCTTGAGGAGGCTAAGCCTCAGCTAAAATATTGGTCTGAAATAGTTACACAAGGTTTACCTAATGAGCAGTCCATCAGGCCTGATTTTGTGATAACATAGATAATAATCTATTCTTATTTCCAGGCTTCTGTTTTAATAATTGAGAGTATATTTCTGTCTTTATCTCTTCATTTTTCTGCTTAATTTTCTTGTACTTCTCTTTGATGTCCAAATCCTTTTCCTCAGCTGGCTGTGAGGAAGAGGCTTCCATGTTGTTTTGTTTCTTAATCATCTGTGTGTCATTCTAGTTTACTAGTTTTTCCTTTTGAATTTCCATAAGTGTTTCATTGATTATGGTTGTTGCTATATCATCATTGGTCACTGTAGCATCTGTCTCATCAATATCAATTGTTACTTTCTACTTATAAACTGAACTGAGCTTAGGCCTTTTGTTATAGGTTGTTTTAAATTTATTCTCAGTTGTTGTCTCTCTTGTGTAACCTCCTTCTTCCCTGACTCTTTTACTTGATGTATCTGGATGCTTGACAACTTATAATGCTCGTGTTGTATCTTTTTGGCTTGCTTCCTATGTTAAGGTGTTTTCAATCCATTCAACTTGATTGGAAATTTTTTCTATTTTAGCCTTTAACTCATGGACAAAGGGTGTTAATTTAAATTTGACCCTTAGTTTTCATAAGATCCCTTGTGGATCATAATTCCATGGAAAAATCTCTTCAAATCTGAATTCTGATAGCTTCTTTGTCACTTCCTTTTCAGCATCCCTATGGTTGCAAATAAATGGACCAATTTGATTTTTTAACTTAAATTGGGTCTTCTTCCTGCCTACCATAAAGTTAATTGAATCTGAATTGAGAATCTTTCTAATATATTCTAATGCAAAAATTCTCATACACACATGCTTGGGAAACTTGTCGGGTAACAAGTTTGACCCAAAAATCCTTAATTCAGTGTGTTTTTTTATAGAGGTACCAATCCCCAACCTTGTTCTGCTCTGAAAGTTGTAAAATTATTTTCATTTCTTCACTGATCTTTGGCTACTCTGATTTATTCAATATGGTCATTGCTGGATGCAAAAATAGCTCTGAAAACTCTAAATAGGTGAAATCATTACATTATTTTCTCAGCAATGAAGTCCAAAAAATAATTGACAGAGGTTTTCCCTCTACATCCATTTTTTGCAAAATGACTAGAAATTTGTCTGCTTGAAAGAATAGGGACAAATGAAAAATATAAGAAGTATATCTAAATACTCCTTCTGTGGATAATTTAGTCAACTGGTAGTGGATGGTATCTGCTATGAAACCAACATAGTCAAAAATGACTGATGGAGGTTGACCAGGAGACATGGTGGACAAGAAACCAAGAATAGATTCATCAGTATACTCATTTGTAAAATATCCAAGGATAAAAGATAGCATAGAGATAATATGTCTAGAACCTTCAGGAAATTTAGCTGTGGAGTATGGAGGATTTATCTTTGGAATATCAACATGAGAAGGCATAAAATTCTAAAATATCATGAAACTTTTAGGGAAATCTAGGCCAAGGTATAGCTGAGTTAAGGCCTCTATAGACAAGGGGACTGCTTGGGGATCAGGCTACAATTGTAGCATTTGATTAATAGATTAGGATGTAATAGTGAAAAGTATCTCTTTATCAACATTTACTGCAGCCCTTTGATCTGGTCCATAATATTTTTGACACAGTATTATGAATTCTTGACCTGAGTGGATTAAGGGAACTATATACTTGGGTAAATGTGTTTCCCAAATAGGAATTTCATCTTTTTCTAGATACTTTTCATAACACCAGTTGTGTATATCTAACAAATTGAATTCAACAGTAGGATCAACAATTTTATAGTCAATATCAGTCAGAGGAATGCTTTCAGTAGCAACAACGGGTGGTTGAAGGGGGTTTACTGTTATAGCAAATTTGGCAGTAATGGCTAGGGTAGGCTTAGGGGCTTGGGATCCCTCAGATTTGGCTTCATTAGATCCTTCAGGTCTGTTGGTGTTATTTTTTTTAGGAATTTTTGGGTAACTACTGCAAGATTAGACTGTTTGTAGGATTTTTTATATTAAACAGAGAGGAAACTGAGCAATTTAGGCTAAGGATGGCTTCTTTTGGGCTTTTTGCTCAATTAGGTTTTTTATAAGGATATAAAACTGGCATAAACAGAAAACAGGGGTATTATGAGTGTGTTTTGGCTGAGAAAATAAGAATTCAGGGTATTTAGAGGTTTTACCCTTTCAAATATTTGAATTTGATCCTTAAAATGTGAATTTTGAGCAAATTTGCTTGAAAAGTAGCGCAGAGAAAAACAGGGTTTCCTAGGAAAATTTTACGAGGGTTTGGCCTATTTTTTTTATTTTGGGCCATTCAGTTTGGTCAAATTTGTAAATAATAGGATTGGATTTCTTTAAAGACAATTTGAATTCAATATGCAGGTTTAAATTCTTCGGAAAATACCTTTAAGTGCAGGTATTTGACTGTAAATAGGGTTTTACAGGTTCCTGTCTGAAATGTTGGCTATGGCAGATTTTTGGAGTGGTGAACAATTCTTCAATAGTATTCAATGGTGGATTGTGGTCAAGTATGATTTTTTGGGCAAGAAATTGGTAAGCAGGGGCTTGAGAATGCTTAACACAGTCGGGAGCAAAGCATAATGGTCTACATTGCGCAAATAATGAAATAATATGCATGTTCCCAAGGTTTTAACCATAGATTTGGTCATATTTAATCAACATTTAATGCAAATCACCTCATGGCGAGAGGTGGTTTCGGGATTCGAATGAAAACCAGATAGTGGTTATAGCATAGGATTTTGGCAGTAAGCAGGTTTGTACCGAATGAACATGATCCAATATATTTTTGACACATCACGGAGGGAGAAATGGCCAATACCACCCATTTCAAATCTGATTTGATATTTGGCAAACGATTAATTTTTGCGCGCGATATTGCTTTTGGGCCATTGGATCTAGGAATCGAGTGCGAAGGGTTAATATTGGCTTGGAAGGTGCGGCCAAAGAAAGTGATGGGACTGGGCAAATTATGTATGCAGACGGTTAAAATAGGCTTTAAACCTTTGTATTTTTCAATGGGTAAAGGTTTTAAAGCATATATAAGTGAGGTTATATATATAGGAATTATGGTGCATATATAAAGAAAAAGGTTTATATAAATGCGGGGATAGGCGGATATGGATAAGGGGCGGGGTTAATTTTTATTAAAAATAAACTTAGTCTATTTCAATAAAACTTTGGGTTATAAAATTATAAGGGGGAATAATATGTTTTTATTCAAAAAATTTGTGATATGCCTGAATAAAACACATTTGGCACAATTTGTAATCTATTATATAGGTTTAAACCTTTTGAATGATTTAATAACCATAGGGGGTGGGATTATTGTTTAGCAATAGTTTTATACCAAAGGGGATTTTATTTGGGTTTTAATTTAACACATGGGTAATAACTTTGGTCTAAAATATTTATAATAGTGGGTTTTAGGGGGGTATTTAGATATAGGAAGTTAAATAAGTAGGATAAGGTATTGTTTAGGGTTTTAATAAAATATGTTAAAAGTTAATATGAAAGGGGGATGGAGTGTACACAAAAATACATAAATCACTAAGTATAGTGTAAAAGTAAAGCAAAGCTCATCTTTTTATCATGTGACTAATACTTAGGATAAAGTACTTTTGAGGATTTTTGTATGTTTCTGAATGAAGGAAGCTAATTATATGGGTTTTTATGCTTCATTAAGTAAGAATGAGTCTTTACTTATGAAAAGGAGTTATAATGTATGAATGAGGGATAAAATAAATGATAAATGGGGATTTAAATTAAGAACTCAAAATTTTCAGCTAACCAATCATCGAGTCTTGGGTCTGGTCCCAACGAAAGTCAGAGAAATGCTCTAAGCCTATTTGACTGATAGCCTAGAATACTGAATACTAATAGGGGAAGGGAAATTAGTGATTTTTCCCGATAATCAATATTACATGCTTTCTCCACTACTTTCTACCTACACAACCTTATTCTAACATTTTTTCTTCATTTTGCAGGTGTATTTAGGCTTGCAACCTTGGAACATTTATTCTTTTAAAGCATAAACTATATAAATCTACCTTATTTCATCCGAGGGCTCAGATTAAACTATTTAGTTTCTAATTATTCTCTACCTATCTACTGATTTGTTAGGATTAAACTGTCTGACAAATCTTTATTCACTATCTGAAACATGAAATTGAAAACATGACAAGTCAATATTAAGCAATTTAACTCATCATGGATTATGGCATTTATTGACACTCTGCCATAATCATTTATTCTTGTAGTAAAGTAAAGTAGTGGCATTTGGACTTGCTCACTTTCAGGTCTTATTTTCATCTTTTTTCTTTTTGGGTCTATATTTTTCTAAGTCCTTTGATTTTACTTTTAGGACCTTTTACCCTCTGTTATATTTTTTATTTTTTATTTTTTTTTTCAAAATATGGGAAAACAACTTGCAGAAAGCAAGGTATGTACATATTTACAAGACTATCAAAGTCAATTAAAAAATTATGAATCCTATTATTATAGGACCCTAACAGTGGCTCCACTTGGGGATGGCATTTCCTGGTGAAATGTCAAGAACTTTGAGATCCAGTAGCCTTTGATTGTTGAATATGATTTTCCTATAAGTGTCTCCTGTTTTCTGTAATAACTCATATTTATGACATTTTACCCTTCAAATATTAGGGCCTTTGATCTGGGCTTCAACTCTATAAGGAAAACATCCAATCCAATGTCAACTTTGCAATGTCTATGTACAATGATCAAAGTGAATAAAAACTATTTTTTTGTTAATTCAGGGGAGTAGTAGTGCTTCAGCATTCTGCCATTAACTAGTCCTACTTGTAGATCTGTTCCATCTAATTCTTTAAAAAATAATGCATTATTTCCTCTATATCCATAATTTACATAAGGTCCTTTCCATAGGAAATAGAATTTCCCATGTTTGCCTTTTTCTTCTTTCCTAGAATACCACTTTAACACTTGAATCTCCAATGTAAAAGTCATCCTCTTTGGCCTTTTTATCATATATTTTCTTGATTTTATCTTGGATAACTTGGGATTTAACATAAACTTCTTCCCTTGTTTGTTGCAAGTGAATAGTCTAGTTAATCCTTCTCTGAATATCATTAGTTTCAACCTGTAATTCTTGGATAATTTTCATCACTGGCACTCCTAAGGAGGATGGAAAAATAGCATCCATTCCATAAAAAAGCTGATAAGGAGATGTACCAATGGACTTCTTAGTTGTAAGTCTATATGCCCATAGAGCATTGACTAACTTTCTATTCCAATGTTTCTTGTTATCTTCAAGTAGTTTTTTATGATATTTACAGGACTATTGTTTGAGGATTCAGCTAGGCCATTACCCTGAGGTAATATGTAGTAGAGTGGCCTAGAGTAATATGGTATTTGTCGCAAAATGAAATCATCTTTTTGGATTTGAATGCTACTGCATTATCAGTAATAATCTTATGTGGACATCCAAACCTTGAAAGAATGTTATTTTCTAGTAAGGTTATAATGACTGTGTCAATGGCTTGTTTGGAGGGTATGACTTCGATCCACTTTGTGAAATAATCAGTGGTAGTTAAAATCCACTTATTTTGGCCTGAGGATGGAGGGTTAATTTAACCTATGAAGTCTAAACCCAATTGTTGAAATGGCATCTTAGTTGAAATAGGCTTTAGAGGTAGGGGTAGCAATTTTTTATTGCCTTCAAAAATTTGGCATTTGTGACAAGAAGTCACATACTTTTTAACATCAGTGAACAAAGTAGGCTAGTAAAAACCAGCTCTAAGGATCTTATCAATAATAGTTTTCCAATATAAATTCCCTCCACAGTCACCTGCATGAAATTCTTCAAGAATTTTATCAGCTTCTTCCTTTGGTAAACAATTAAGAAAAATTCCACTATGATCTCTCCAAAAGAGTACATTATCTAAGACATAAAATCTTACTGCTTTAAGTTTTAGAAATGTAGCTTTAGTTCTTGATGATCTAGGAGGAGCTTGTAATTTTGATAGTACAAAGATTATATCTGAGTACCAAGGTGAATCTGAGAAGGCTTCACTAATCGTTGGAGTCACCATCTCTTCCTAGTCATCGACCTCAGCAATAAAATTTATATCTAAGGCATTACAGTTGGATTCAGCCATAAGTCTGGCTAATCCTTGACCCTTGATGAGTTTTGTGGGTTTATTTTCTAAGTCATATTCTAGTATAGTGGCAATCCACTTACCTCTTCTTCCATCAAGACCATCCCGAGTAAGAATATATTTTACTACAAAATTAGCGACATAGGAAATTATGTGTGAATAGAGAATATACACCCTGAAGTCTTTTATAGCCTTTACCAAAGCTAAGGCTTGTTTTTACATTATGTTATATTTCAAAGGGGAATCCCTAAGAGTTTTACTGAAGAAAGCTATAGGTTGTTCAAATCCTTGGTCATTTTTCTGCAGTAAAACTGCAGCAATGGTATGTTCTGAAGAAAATGAAAATATTATGAAGTCTTTCTTAAAATCAATACTTATCAGGACTGGAGTTTTGGTTAAGGCTAGTTTGATGGATTCGAAAGATTTTTTAGCCTCAACAGTCCATTTAAGAATTGAATCTTTTTTGAGCATGTTATTCAATTCCCTAATTATTTCTGCTAAGTTTGAAATGAATCTTCTTAAAAAAATTATCTTACCTAAGAAAGCTTGTAACTCTTTGATATTTCTAGGTGGACTAATGTTCAGAATTGCTTCTATCCTAGCAGGATCAATTCTAATTCCTTCTTTAGAGATTATATGCCCCAGTAACGTACCTTATTCTAGTCCAAATAGACTTTTCTTGGGATTTAGAGAGATGCTAAATTTCCTACATTTAATGAAAACTTGTCTCAAATGATCCAAATGTTCATTATTTGTTTTGGAAAAAATAGTGATGTCATCTAAATAAATTACCAAAAAATCATGAATCTCCTTTGCAAAGGCTATGTCCATAGCCCTTTGAAAGGTTTCCCCTGCATTCATCAGTCCAAAAGGCATTTTTACATACATAAAAGTGCCCCAAGGAGTGGTGAAAGTTGTTTTAGCCTGATCTTCTTCTTGGACTAGGATCTGGTTATATCCTGAAAAGCCATCTAACAAAGAAATCCTAGAAGAACCTACTACCCTTTGTAATATATGGTCCATATTAGGTAAAGGGTAATTATCCTTTAAGGATACTTTGTTAAGATTTCTAAAGTCAACACACAATCTAATTTCACATGTTTTCTTTCTAGTGGAAACTAGGTTTGAAACCTAATAAAAGTATCTGATAGGTGCAATGATCTGGGCATCATACATTCTTTTAACTTCCTTTTCTATCAAAGGTAATAGTATAGGGTTAATTCTCCTCAACTTTTGTTTAAATGGTTTTTGATCTTCTTTTATTGGAATTTTGTGTTGGATTATGTTTGTATCATAAGATTTTAAATCCTCATAACTCCAAGAAAACACATCCTAATATTCCTTTAAAGGTTCAATATATTTATCCTTTTCTTTTTGAGGAAAAATATTGGAAAATTCTATAATTTTAGGTTTCGATTCTGTACCAATATTACACTCTTCTATGTCATATCTTACTGGCTCCATTTTTGGTTTTCTAGCTACGTCATTAGAGTCAAAAATATCTTCTAAGGGTGTTAATCCTTTAGGTAAGAAATTATCTTTGAGGTTTATAATGTCAGA